>JAQIXX010001699.1:0-30924 GCA_034700605.1 Willowsia nigromaculata | reverse complement strand
AGTACAGTCGCGTTGTTCAAGTACAGTGGCACCGAGTCCGTTGGAGATGGGTTCAGATTTTCGAAGGCTAGTTTATAAGTCTCTTCGTTCACACGAGGGTCAAGTTTAGGTTTAAGCGTCTGGTAACCGATAGACTGGAGGTGGGCAAGTTGACCTACGATGATAGTTGGGGTAGATTGGGGATCAGAGGCTACCAGGGAGGTGGTACCTCCTGGGTGGAACTTTATTATCGTGTTTGACATGTTCCCACGGGTTCTTGATGATGAGTAGAATCTGAATGTTGATGATGTGCTGCGTTTAGGATAAGAATATTTTGATTAGTCAGGTTATCAGTTTAATAGGCTATTTTGTAAAAAAACGTGTGTCTCACAGTTACCGGAAATATTTACCGATCACAGGCGACACCACAGCTTCACATGAATTTAATCGCAGGGCTACTACTACAAATCTCTGGAAAAGGCCTGTTGACATGTGACAGTTCTCTACCTGTCTGGAATCAGTGCAAACCAAATTATCATTATGAATGCAAAAGGACTTAACAATTTCTATGTACATTTATTATTCATCTCTCTTTTTATCTGTCTTCCTGCCTATTATCACGTTAATGTTTACACTAAAACGACGAATCGCCTTCCAGTGTACAGCGATAATTTACGCTGCTAGTTCACCCGACTCGAAGAAGCTTATCTACTCTAAATTCCAATTTCCCAATACTGCAATTTTGCTTTATCAACAGATACAAAGCGAATGATGAAAAACATTGGCTGTCATCATCATACGGTACGGTGAACTGTCCCGTCCCCGTCCCGTCAGCAACACAGTTGGTATTGGTTGGTATATTTTGAGTGATCATCTCATCGTTCTCTGCTTTGCATAAATGCTTTTTGGAGAACTTGAGTTTTTGTGTTGGATACTTAGCGTCCATTCTAGCCGATGGGAACTTGGAAGGCAGACAGAAAAGCAGAGTATGAAAGTTGCGGGATCATACTTACTTGTCTTCATATGCAAAACGTTAAATCTATTTCTTACGATTAGTCTATTTTTGTATAACGCTATGCTTCCATAATACTAATACCTATGTATTTTCAAGTATTAAGTTGATTAGCTGGCAATCAATGAGATTCTAATAGCTTTTATGTTAATATCGATGCTTTCATTACAGTAATTATACATTTTTACACGCGTCAGTGAAAATAGGTAAGTCTTGTTTTCCAGCATTTTATGATCGTTTGATTTTGAACATTACTTCCGGTAAAGGTTATAGTTACTTAGGTATGTGTTGCTTCTTGTTAGACTCATACTTATATTTGGTTTTTGGCGATATGTATTTACATATATGAAAGTATTTACATGTCGTGCGAAATGGAAACGGACACCACGAAAAAACGCGTCATTCTATGAATCAAAGTATACAGAAGCTATAATTTCATGTGGGGTGCAATATAAGTTGGAGGATTGAGAAGATACGAAATCCTCTCCATCAAGTTACATGGAGAATATTTTAGCTATCAAAGCAGAAGACGAGTTTTATGGAGAGAATGATAATAGATTGGGGTTGAAGATGATAGCGAGCTACTGCGGAGCATGAGAAAATTACTGGTTTTTGAACACTCACGTTTGCGTAGTGAGTTGATCTTGTCCTTATGAAGATGGCATGGGGAAAGAATCTCATTCTGGTTGGGCATCATTCGGTTCTCATCATCTTACCTGCGATTTTGCTTTTTATGAACTAAATCGTCATTCGTTGTGATATGGAGTCATCAATATTGTGCATGAGCCTCTCAGCCTCTGTTGCCGACTGGCCTAATAAGAGTATCCAGTGAAGGTTGACATTTTTTTACATTTTGCTGGAAAACAATGATTTGATATTGAAATGTTTATAAATTCATGAATAATGTTTTCATGTGTCATTAACTGTCACAGATAACCTTCGCGGTAGCGAGATAACAGCAGCTCGTCTGAGAACATAAAAGGTTTGCCATTTATTCTTTGAACACCAAAGTAGTAAAACGCTTGCGCTAAAATTGAGCATGGGTTCCGTAAAACTTTCGTTTGTCATTTTAGGGATTTTAGTAGCTTGCTCTGGAGCTGCTAAAATTCGGTACGATGGGTATAAGGTGTACAGAGTTACTCCGTTGAGTGATGAGCACTTGGAGATTTTACGGGTTTTGGAGGAGGAGAGGGTGCGTGGGAATTTGGATTTTTGAGTTGTACAAATTTTTAGAAGATTGCGTGTTGAGGTTACATATTCTTGAATTTTCATTCTGAACGCATTGAAATTACAGTTGTCCTTTTGGCACGGACCTTCGAAGAAAGTAGGGCAGCCTTCGGATATCATGTTTGCCCCTCACCAGATGCACTTCCTTGAAGGGGTGGAAGGGAGTGGGATGGAGGTCCAGGAGTACATTCAGGATATTCAAACGTAATGTATCAGTTACTGCATGTTATGCTGAGTGGTAAAAATACTAAAAATAAATACTGAGTAAATGAGTTTTATTCTAGACTTATGAATGCTGAGACGATTGGGACGTTGCAAAACGATGAGATTACTTGGGACGCTTACTACCGGTTGGCTGATGTGCGGGTTTTTTTCTTTTGGAATCTGACTATGTTCCTGATTACACAATGATTGTTCATGAGGTTTTCCTTTTGTTTTAGATACACGCATGGCTCAAAGCACAGGCCGAAAGGCACTCTGACATTGCGAATACGTTTGTTATAGGACAGAGTAGTGAAGGGAGGGACTTGCTGGCCTTAAATGTTTCCAAGTCGAGTGGTGGTACGAAGCCTGTCATCTTCATGGATGCTAGTGGGTTTCAATTTCTTTTCTTCATTCTCACTTGAAATTGAATGAATTCTAACGTATTTGTTTCATCTATCCCCAGATATTCACGCGAGAGAGTAAGTATTTCAGCTATGAGTTCCGCAAATAACAAGTGACATCATTTTCTGGTAATTATAAATACAAATCTCAGGTGGATCACAAGTGCAGTGTGCACATACGTGATTAACAAGCTGCTAAACAGCGAAGACCCCGAGATTCAATCTTGGACAGAGGATTTCGACTGGGTATTCCTTCCAGTCCTGAACCCTGATGGACTCGAGTACAGCCACGTTACCGATCGGATGTGGAGGAAGACTAGGTCTGTTGCAAATTCTTCGACTTGTCGGGGTGTTGATGGGAACAGGAATTATGACTTCCATTGGTTCAGTAAGTATGTAACGAATTATTCGAAATAAACAATAAGTATGGAGTCTCAATCAAATTTGTGTTTTCAGCTGGAGGTTCTTCAAATAACCCGTGTTCTGGAACGTATGCAGGGACAAGAGCTTTCTCGGAACCGGAGACTAGGTCCATGTCTAATTTCATCAATACTATCGCTGGACGGATGCCGTTCTATGTCAGCCTTCACAGCTATGGACAGTGGATACTCATTCCGTTCGGACATAATAACGACAGGATTCCTCAGTACAACACGTTTGTACGATCTTAGCAAAAATTACGATTTTTGCACGTTTTACGATTTAAATCATTAATTTTGTGATGATTGCAGATGAGAATCGGCCAAGCCGCTGCAGAAGCGCATGCTAAGAGGAACGGGACAGTTTACACACCTGGGAACGTGGTTGATTTGCTATGTAAGCTTTAACGATTTTGGGTTACTTTATGCAATGAAATTATAGAGACCTTAATGCAATGAGTTCCTTAGACGTTGCTTCCGGAGAAACGTTCGACTGGGTGAAAGGAGTTCACAACACCAACCTCACGTACATTTACGAGTTGAGGGACAAGGGAAGATATGGGTTCATCCTTCCTCCTGATCAGATTGTTGACACGGGTTAGGATACGATTACTTTTTTATTTGGTGTGTGGGATGAATTTTTGAAATATGATATGCTTTTTTGTAGCTGAAGAGTTCATTGACGGACTTCAAGTGATTATCAATGAGTTGAGAAGTGGTATTCCTTCTGTGGATCCTTAAAATACTCACCATTGCATTGATTATTTCTGTAATTTGGGGTATAATAAATTTTAAATTAAATTAAAGCATTTTCATGACAGTTGTCTATACTATGTTTTATATTTGAAAAGTCGGGAAAAAATGCTATGCATTTCCTCGAATGCAAGCTGTACCCATGATCATTTAATGTTAAAACTTGTACGTTACAACACTACGCGATTTGTAAGAGTTCTTGGATGGATGGAATATGCAGAAGTAATTGGGTGTCGCAAGGAATCATAAAATACCACCTATCCACCCCACCCACACGTTATACATATACATTGTACCTTAATTCCATTGCATGCATACACAAAACATTAAAAACGGTTCACATGAAGTACATATTTCTCGACTCGCATGCACCATTTAACTTTCCCCGCAAATCTCCACTTTGAAAAACGAAATGAGACAAGTTAAAATATAATCTCTCATTGAACTCATTTATACCGAAACTACTAATTACGTAACGATTTGGAAAAATTGTTTGCTCCCAGACAGTCAAGGACTAAATTCCATTTGACCATCTGTAACAAAAATCTTTTGAGAAGTTTATAATTTCTTCGTTTCATCCTCTTCAGAATTAAGTTGTACCTTTAAATTTTGAAAGTTTAATACATCATAAACATTACAAAACCATTAAACCAACAATGAAAAGACTTATTCACCCAAACTCACAAACGCAAGAAAACTATACCCAAAACAACAGAAACATCCACACCGTCTCAGATCGCCCCACACCCACGTTCATTTTTACCGATCCTCTCTATCTACCTCACTACTGCATCTACTCAGCATAATTCCAGCTACCAAACCTATATCTCATCATCAAACAACCGATTAAACTCACCTCTAATCAAATTCCCAAGAAAATGAACCAATTCTCGCCACATCACAGGTAAAATCTCTCACAAATCAATCACTCCAATTCCCGAAAACACACCCACACGTAAAGAACGCGAAAATGAGCCGCTTAGCCAAAACCGATTATATGCACCTTTGCGCAGTTACTCAAACCGATATCAAAACGGTCATGCATTAGAAACAGTGTCAAACGAGAATGCGCCACCAAAAAAAGCGAAAATCCTAAATTCCTGGCATAGAAGCAGCACCTTATAAAGCGCAAAGAACGCATTTTCCCCCTCGAAGGCAAATATCTCCTCCGTTCACCTGTGTGACGGGTGCTTGCGTCGGCACTGCTATAAGAGCATATTTTCAATCTCTTAAAAGAGTCTACAAAAAATACATATTTTTTTCTTCTGTCCACGCATAAAATGTGATACAGATGCACACAGAGTAAAAGAAGCCCTGAAGTCACGTGCATAAATATGCACATAATAATTGCCCCTCGCCGAGTTTTATTTCTTATTCATCCAACACCGCGCAGTGCGTGTGTGTGTGCTTTTTACGAATGAATTAATAAAAAGTGAATTTGTCCAGGTAGTTCCAAAATAATCGAAACGTTTGCCAATCAGACGAAAATATTCAATCGATTATATGCGCAGACTTCCTACTCACCATAAATTTCACGTTATGTTAATTCCACATCACAATCGTCTTACCTGTCCCCCATCACAATATTTTACAATTAGTCAAAGAAAAACGCAACTGAAGCAGCACCTGTTACATGAATCACTAGCCTTGTAATTACAGAGCATCATCGTCCCAAGAAACAAAACCATCCCAAAAGAAAATGCGCTGAACACCCCCAAAAAAGCATCTCTCGCATCTCAATCTTCATCACCACAGAGCAGTCAATCTTCCCGTCCATAAATTCCTCGAAGACAGTAAAAAAACACGACTCCATCACACTCATCATCTCACATCATTCTCTCTAGCCACATAATTTGCATTCGTTTTATTTATTAGACCAATATTAAATGGAGCACAGTGTTCAAAATCACTTCCTTCTGGTCATAATCTGATTTATAATTCTCTATACAAAAAACTTTCATATTATGCAAATAAACGTTTTCTAAAATACCATCTTCGCCACAAAACTTTTAGTCGTGAAAACAACGTGACAGGTATCAAGCGCACATGTCGACTAAAAACTCCAATGAAATCCCGTGGTGGCCATTTTGATTCGATATATTGCATGTCCATAAAGCATCGCGTGTTTTCTCCAAAAAATCCTGAAAATAGTCTATGAAAAACACACGCGTCCGAAAAGTATCAAACGATAATTATTGAGTTGGATAACTCACGTCTCATACGAACAGGTCAGTACTACACGGCTATCAAAATCTAAAGCAAAACGACCCGAGAGGGTCCAACACGAGTAGTTTAATTTCAGGGGGCAGTCTAGAAAACAAAGGAGATTGGAAGCCCTACAGGTGCAATACTCGTAAAATACAGTGTGCACAACTCGCAATCATTATTGTGCATTTAATATCATTATGCAAAGCGGTGATTAATGGGGGCTTAGTCGCTTTCGATCTGTATGAAAATCAATACTACAGCCCTCAAGGGAACGTGTACACTTTTCTTCAGAAACGAATCGTTCAAAATAATGGTTATGATATTTCCGAATGGTACTTCAAAATGATGGGTGGTGGTGGTAGTGGCTCTCATTCCAAACCACCGTATTACCATAATTTCATAATGTACGGTTGCTGAAAATGCGGTTTTCCATATTTTCTCTCTCTGATAAACGCATACTGATTATCAGCAGCCAGCCAGCGTGCATTCGTAATTACACGAATAAAAAGGGTTAAGTGCTGTTATGATCAAAAGATGATGATGGGATATAAAAACTCGCGCAGTTAATGTTAAGATAGTAGTGGAGGAACAGAAAAAAAGCCCTGTGGTGCGGTAGTGGTTTTTTGGTAGTTCCATCGTTATTACAAGCATGAGCATTCGTCGTGATCATCATTATCTCTTGTGTCGTGGCATTCGGCGTAAGGTCTTGCACGCGACATTTTATAAACGCGTATTCGGGCTTGTCGTGATCTCTTATTAGCGTATATACGAGCACTTTGGAAAAAAAGTATTCAGAGACTCAAGTAGAAATTACACAGAGAGAAAAAAGTCAGTGAAATTAAGGGAATGAGTTTTATGAAAACGAGTTTTCTCTCTCCGCTACAATCTGTTTGAAAACGATTTTCAGTTTATTTTCCTGTCATGACCTCTGTGAACACTATAGGACTGTGTGCAGAGATTTGGGTTTAATGGAGAAAAGAAAAATTATTACAGCGAGCACACAGGTGTAAGTGATCCCAAGAAGTCTGTTGCGAGAGATAGCGAAACCACCGACGAGAGAGTCGAGGAGAAGAAAAAAAGTTGATCGATTATCAAAAATAATATATCCCCATAAATCTGAGATTTTTCTATAATTACAGTGTAAAGAGTTAACCACATCATCGTGTCCGTACGAGCAAACGAGAAGAGATTTTTCATGCATGCACATTATTCTGAAATAGATAAGTTCCCTCTCTCACATTCTACCGTCCATCATAATCATCAGTGATGCTGCTGCTGATGATGAAGAAAAGAGAAGAAAAAAAGGCTGGAACTTTTCTGTATATATTTTTTTTTCCTTACCAGACGAGCAGGTTTTCTCTTTCTTCTTCAGAAGCAAGTGCACAACTGAACACACGTAATGTTCAGAACAAAATTTTTTATTCTCATTCTCTCGAAATGTGGGCTGTTCCGTGTGGTGGGTTTACTCGTACGTGTACGAAGTGGTGAACGAAAAAGAAAACCGGATCAGAGACTACATTCCTTTCGATTGGATTATTTTATAAAAACATTATGTTTTTTGGGAGCAGAAGGATTTCTTGGAGTAATGAGTATGCTCTCTGCGTCAGGCCGGCCTACTGCCATCATCATCATGGGTTTTAAGAGAGAGAGAATATTTTAAAGTCGTAGGTTTGCTTGATTTAATTATGCTTGCGTTATGATGAGGTTTGATGTGTTTTGATTGTATCATGATGATGTGTGCTTGATCTGGTGCATTTTTTTATGTATTCCATCGAGTTATTTATGTGCGTTATTTTTTTGTTTTGAAAATATGTTGGAATGGATGATCGAGATTTCTTAATTGCATGACAATTTCTCTGACATAAGCGCTCTTTTCACATGTTCTTTTGGAGATTATCTTTGATTGGGGAGCGATGTATCATGCGATGTTGTTTATCGGGATGATGGATCCCGTCACAAGAATAATTTTTCATCCCTTCAAGGTATCGAGATCATTTTCTTTCTTGGGTGCTTTTTTTTTCTAGTCCACCTGTTTAATATATATTTTTTTGTAGAAAAAAAGGCTTCTCTTTTTTTCGTGGTTTCTTGAGAATTCTTTGCTGCAGACGCACCTGTACGAGTTATTAAGGATTTTTAATGGGATGTGTGTGATGTGGAATGAGGTATTTCGTAAAAGGTGAGGAGGGCGTGTTTTTCTGTTTCTTGTGTGGAAGCTCCGTTTTATTCAGAACATTATAATCCGCGTGTGTTGGACAGCCGGTTAATTAATTTATTAATTGGGTATGCAGATTTGGTACTTGACAATGTGACTTGTGTAAACTTGTGTTTCTTTTTGAGAGAGGATGGGTTAGAGTTGCTGCTGGAGTGAGAGGAAAGATGACCTGATTATTCAGATGTGCTTTGATTGTTGCTAAATTATTGCTTGTGTTTGTGGAGGTTTTGGTGTGAGAAAAATGTTTGACAATGATCAGTTTATAATTACTGACCTATTGCATCATATGAACCAAGTTTTAATGACATTATGTGTGATGGCTTTTTAATTGATTTCAGGAAATTCTGTTTGAATAGTAGTTTTTCTAGATGATTAGTGTAATAGCAATGAGTCGGAAATTAATATGAATATGAATTCACAAAAACGTGATCCTGATGTGTAATGACGTTATTTAAAGCACAATCACAAAAGTTCATAATTCATAGTTTCTAAAAATTTATATTAATATCATTAAAACAACAAACAATTGTAAAATGCATAAAATAACAAACCATCTTCTTCACAAGATTGAGCTTGAATGAACAAACACATCATTATAACCGCAACATAGACCTTCACTGACTTTAAAACCCCATCATCGAACACCGTCCCATGCAAAAATCTTCAGTGAAAGTCATGAGTCTCGCCGCCCGTCCACCATCCTCCGCTTGACTCCTCACAAACTCCACAAGTCAAGACCTTCCGCGTATTTCACCGCAGCAGCAGACAGTCTGAAAACGATGAACCCAAATAATTCCCACAAACTCTAACATCCCATGAGCGTATGGTTTCTCAGCGAGAATCTTTTTCCAGACAAAAGGATGGGTTTTTTTAAAAACGAGACCCTTATCTCTCAACAGATAATTGCCACTCGTGTGGTTGTAGCGTTGCATCTTATTCAGTTCGCGTGCTCAATACTGTTTTTAACTAATGCACTTGAATTCATTATTTGGGGAAAAATAAGCATGACATTTTATGCAATGACTGTGATGATGAGAGCACTTCACTGTTGTGTTTTTTCTCTGTGTGTATGCGTTTCAATTATGAACACTATGAGTGAATGGGATCATGCTTTCTCGAGATACTGCTTTTGTCAGAAATGTTTGAATAGAAGCATCTTTTGTCATTCATGTGAGTATTTAATGAGACAGATATTAAGGTTTTAATAACCACTTGAAGAACTCTATTGAGGAGCATATTTTTTTTGTTCTGTCAAATTCTTTGTGTGCTTTTAGAAAAACAAACAATGCACACAATAAGGATGATACTCAAGCACAATGAAAGGGTTACGTCGAATGAACTTCTGAATAGGATCATATTTTGATACTTTCTGTTCGGAAGAATGAAATCCTTTGTGACATTGATCGTTATTGTTTGGTTTTATGTTCGTTGAGTGGGCACTCGGAATATTTTCAGAATAACTTATTCGAAAGGTACTCGTGAAAACTGTTTGTTTGGGTTGTTATTTTAAAATCGTACATTTGCACGTGAATACAAGGTTTCTTGAGTGGAAGGTGTTGTTACAGCTCGTTATCGTAATTTATGAGATTTGCGATAGATTCCAAGTACGATTACACGTAGCATACATATTGCAGATGCCAGAGTTTCTTTGAGAGGAAGTCTTTAAATCAATTAAACTATCGCGGTGCTCTTAATTCGCGAGCTCTCTGTACGAATTCGTAATGAAGCGATTGTAAATTACCCCGTGTAATTTGTGAAAACACCCGGTTTCAATAAATAAGACGAGTAGAATGGGCTTTTTTCAGTGTTGATATACTCATTAATAATTACGCGTTGGGTTTTTTTATGCGCCACCCATTATGAGCGCTGTAACACATGCGTTTTTAATTAGTATTCATTTATTCCAGGTTGGCTAGTTTTTTTTTCTGTTATGACCGATTAGCACTGTTTTTTTATCTGTTCTCTCTGGAGTGGTCGATGTAAATTGTTGAGGTTTTTTGTTATGTTTAGTGGTCGCGGGGATGTGTAAAGAGATGCCGACAGCACTTGAGAGTCTAAATTATGGGCGAAAAACTGTTAATTCGATTCAGAGACAAAATTTGTAGCGCATCTGTGCGATTTTTTTTATTCGCTGCGGTTTTTATATCGTCAATTTTTAGTGTAACGTTTGTCGGGGCTTCGTTATTGAGACGTCGGGTTTATATTGTTGAACCAGTTGTGTGAAACGCTGTTTCACGCTCTTTAATTCTCTTTTCCCTGGTCATTTGGTTCTAAATGCGGGGTTATTTTCACATATCATTTTACTTTTCTCTTCTGCTGCCAATCCGGTTTTTTCACTCACGATCTATGAGGAGCTCTCAATAGCGGATATCTAACAAACATGTCGGGTGGGTTTCTGAAAAAACTTTTTTTTTCTATTTTGTAATTTAGCGAAATGGAAAAACGAAAAATAAAAAACAATGGCTGGCTGTAGTGTGTACTTATGTAGTTTGTTCTTTATTATTAGTGTGTACGGAGAAGTTGAAAAAAGGGAAGGTTTTATGATTTTCTGTTTTTTTTTCAGGTGCGGAATTAGCATACCCTTCTGTGTTACAAAAGCTCAATTGTAGGTTTGTCAGCAGCGATGCTTATTTTACGTGTTTAAAAACCCAGTACCACCGACGCGAACGGTCCTGTTTATTGGCAGATACGTGGACGCGGACGTGAAGAAATGATTGATGGGGTGTATTTATGCAAAATGTACGGGTCTAGTGATTGGCTGGTTTCTTCGGTTGGGTTTTATTTTCATTGAGCTTCGTTTTTTCATTTTCTACAACTTCAATAAATGTTTTTTTATGAATTTGTACACGCATGTGTGTGTGTTAAATGAGTTCTTCCAGAAAAACGATTAATAATGCGAGATAATGGTCTGAATAGATTCCGGAAAACGCGTACGTTAATTCGCAACACCCATCTCACGACAAATACCCGATCATTATGTTAAATATCCGTCCGTTTTCTCGAATATGTTGAATCGCCCGAAAACAAGCAAAATGAAATGCACAAAAAGTCTTTTTAATGAATAGTGTGTACGTCCTGGGTCCATTGAGAAGATTGTAGAAGAAACATCCTCCCACCAAACCAATATACCTCCGGTGAAACAGCTACTAACATCCACTACTGTAATAATTTATTAGAAACGTTAGCTTTAGGATACTTGCATAATGGGTTATCACAATCAAAGCCATCTGCACAGCGAATAATAATAAAAATTACGGATTTTTATACGTTTTAATTCGTTTTTTTCCTCATGAAAGGTAGAAAAATGATAATTTCTGTGTGAGAGGGAGAGAAAATTACGATGTGTTCAAGAAAATGTGTGTACGTTCTTTTTTGGGTGAGTTGTTGAAAAATAATGTGGAAACGCTGACGGTGATGAAGCGTATGTGTAGTAATGCATGATGGGTGAAATGTAGCAGGAGCAGTAACAATCATAAAGATCACCTCAAGGGACGTGCATATGGCAGCAGTTTAAGCTTTTTTTTCGCTGGTAGCTTTTTTTTATTTTTTCGTGGATGCTATTATGACGAGGAGCTGTAATCTGCGATGAAAATGAGTATGTTGGGGAGTTTTTTATAGAGAAATTCGTATTCTCTCGTTTGTCGTGCTTATTACTGTTTTTTAGCATTAAAAATATTGTCCAATGTTGATGATGTTGCGTTATACAATGTCTGCTTTTTTGATGGTGTGGAGTGGGGATGTGTGTATTTCTTGAAACATTTGATACGTGCTAAGTAATTTTTTTGTATTTTTTTATCGGATGGAGTGCGTTTTTATGTACTCGTGATAACTTGCAGAGTTTTGAGAAGTTTGACGCTTTTTTGGTGTGTACTGCGAAAAGGAGCCATGGTGGTGGATAATTGAGTTTTATTCGCGAAAGTGAAATATCGTGTTTTTTTTTTCGGGGGAGGTTGGAGTTTACTGTGGATTTTTTCTTGTATTTCGGGAGTGTTGCGAAATCAAGTGATGGGAAAAAATGTTTGGAGTTACGCTGTCGGTTATTTCCCCCAGATTTACGGGGATGAACGCTAGCTACGCCCAAAGGGTTTCGTTTGTGTACGTACACGGGTTTTTACTCTCTGGATTGTTATGCGTATGTTAGTCTGGGTGTTTGGTGAGGAAAACTTATTATTGTGGAAAGTTTTGCTTCATAGCTGTGTGTACTCTTTCCTGACTCTTTAAATACCTCTCGGCGATATTATTATCCTCCTCCGAACAAGAGGATCGGGGACGGAGTTTTCCGTGCCGTTGAGTGTGGTCGTTTCGTTCTTGGAGTACATACTGGAGTATTAGAACAATCACAAAGGGAAAGTTTCTTTTTTTCTTCGGTGGTGGTGGTGGTGGTGGGGGAAACGTCTGCATTTATGAAATTAAAAAGAAGGATAGTGCTCGTCGAAGAGTACATTGCAGCTCATCTTGTGTTATTTTTCTTGGCTCTGGGCATTAATAAACGGAGAAGCGGGTGAAAGTGAAAGAGAAATTTGGTCTTCCTGATAAAGAGACGCATGCTGTGCACTTTCGCTTGGTGAACTGAAGCCTGTGTGTATCCCTCTAGGGATGGAGTGGTAACGAGACGAGGAATAGAGGACTGGATTTCCGAATTATAACCGAGAGGTTCTTCTCGTGAAAGAACGACAGAGTTTATTTGATGCGAGCAGAAGCAAAAAAAGTCCGGCAGCGGCAGACAGGCCTTAGAGCGAACGTGGAAGGGGTAATAGTGGAGCTGCTACCCGAGAAAGTGAGGGTTTAAACCACGCCAGGAGCAGGAGCCAACAGAAACGAGCACGAATACTGGGGCTTCTACAATCATTCGCTACTCTCGGGTAGGGAATGCGAAATATTAATGTTGGGAGGTTTTGGGGAAAGAAAATCCGGTGGTGGTGGTCGTACTTTTTTTTCTCTCTCTCTCTCTCCGTTTTTTCTTCCTCGCAAATCTACAGCCCTGAGCAGGATATATATATGGTGATGAAAAACGGAGGAGATGGGTTCTCGGGCTCGTGTGTGTGCAGCAGGAAGATGTACGGTTGTTCGGCTATGATCAGTTTCTTCTGGAGAGAAAATTAACTGCTTCCAGGCTGGGCTGCTTCTCTGCTCTGGGTGCTGTTGTGATTGTTTGGGTCGGCGGGGATGCAGAAGCGATCTGTTTGCAGGAGAGGAAAGTGCTTCGGGATTTCTTTTTAAATAGCCCTCAAGGATAGTTTGTGGTGATGTTCACAAGTACTGAAACGCTTGTGTATACGTACGTTCTTCGGGTGTTGATCGCTGATGGGGATTCTGAAGATTCTGGCTCGTGCCGTTTTCTAATAATGTGGGGGTGGTAATAACTCGCGCTGATGATAGTTCTCAGGTGATTCAGTGGACTCGAAACAATATATTGAGCACGTGCCACATACTTTTTATCGAGGACAAGATATCGTTTTTTTTTAAGTGCCGACAATGACGGTTGGAATTCCTCACACTTCACCGCAGCAATTAAAACGTGTCTGATAATTAAAACATCTCGAGAAATTCCATTTAGGACGAGGACGTAAACGAGTAGAGAAACGTGAGAGAAAGATGCCGTATCATCACCACCACGGTACTTCAGCGTCAATGTCTGCTGCTGCTGGAGCCTCGCCGAGGTGTTGGCCACATGACATGTCATTCCTCGCTCTCGAGTCGACGGCCGCCGCTGCTGCTTGGCAGGTAACGAACAATAACGCTTTTTTATACGCTTTTTGAGTAAACAAGTTTTTTTCGTCTTGGAGCAGCGTAAGCGTATAGTGCGCTTATAAAAAAAAGTTTGGAGTTCTCGGGATGAGAATTTTTTTTGTGTTTCTTAAACGCAGCGTGTGTATGTAAAACTTTTGATAAGTACACACGTTTGAGTTTGTTTGGTAGTTGTTTTTGAAGGTGTCGCGTGTCACAAAGGGTAGTCGTGTACTTGACACTGAGGTAAAAGTAGGTGAAACCCTTTCATGTTGTGCGATTAAAGTTGTCAAACAAGCATTGTTGTATCGTTTTCATTGTAACCCGTTCACAGATTTTCTCATTCCACACGAGTGGATGGAGAAATTACATAATGTTTTGTGGTGACGGTTTTCCCATTGTTGCATTGTTCCTTTGTCCTCTCGTATTTGTCACCTGCTGCAAAGTATGTTTTTCTGACGAGATCACTGATGTATATGTACGTATTCGTGAACAAAAAAACTAACCCACTCGTGCGGTTTAAATAGAGCATATTATACAGCTTGTTAATAATACGGTCCATTTCGACTGGAAATTAATTTGAGCTGCTTTTTTTTGTTTTGTAGCGGCTTTAATGAAAAGTTACAGAAACACAGTTTCAGGATTTATTTCGGGCGTGTGCGCTGTTTCAGGACGCGTGAAAAATTGGGTGCATGAGAAATTGAAGCAGAAGCGTTCACTGCTCACTTTCAAAGATTTATCGAGAGAAGTCGTGATGCTATTTTGAATACGCTGTGGTGAGGATTAATTGCGGGTGGGTTATTTAGGTGCACTGGGGAAATATTTAAATTATCGTGTGATGCACCGGTCCTTTGGGAGTTGGTGCGTATATTTCTTTTTTGTAACATTTTACTGTTTCGACCCCGACACTCGAGTCAATTAAAATTAGTTCTGCACTCGATTTCATCTGTCACAACAGTGGGCTCTGTCGGGTTTATGCTTTCGTGCGTACTGTCGTCTGTTTAGATTGTTCGGAAGAGTAAATAAAGCGGAGAGAGAGGACTGTGGAGTTCATTGGGTATTTTTTTCTCCTCTCCGTTAAAGTGCGTTTTTAATATCATGAGAGCTGGGAGTGTGTGGGGGAGACGGGATCGATACTCTTTTGCGTTTTTCGGAGGAAAGGGTAAGGAGCACACGAGATGATGTTGAGAGAACTCAATTTTCATTCTAGGATGTTTGGCTTTCGCTGGAGATTTTATTTTGTTTTCTTTTTTCGGAGAGGTGATGTGTGCTCTCGCCTTTGAAGATGTGGATTCTATTACGTGTGCGTAGGTCTAGTTCCGTTGCTTGCATAATCGTTTTTTCACACGGGGTCTTTGTATCGCTTCACGGTCAAGTTAATCACGGCTTTTTTTGATGTCGCGTGGTCTTTGAGTGTTATTTTTACGTGAGTGGAGACTTGTGCTTGGGGAGGGTGTAGGTTGTGCTCTGATTTCATTTTGACTTTGGTTTTTGAGGTTGGACGGTCAAGTGGCTGGAAATGGGGAAATGGAGTTTTTATTTGGTTTGTGACATTTTTTGGGATATTTTCTCTTTTGAGGTAAACGTACTTTTATAAATTGTATGCAACTGCTCAAAGCATAACACACTGATGGTTTGTACTTATACCTGATTTATCGTGAGAAATATATGATCACACACAATCGTCAGAGAAAACAACGCAGGTCTAAACAAGCCAACTAATAATTTGATGTGTATTTCACAAGTGAAGATTGCTGCAATTAAAACCCTAACTAGAATGCAAACGTAGATTTACCCACCAACAACCCAACAGCTTCGAAATGATAATTTTCCTTTAATAACAATGCACCAATTACAGCGGCCAATTAAAGAACAAGAAATGTATCTTTAAACAATTTACTTGATAAAAATACAGATTTGTTTGAATGATAGCAGTGTTTCTTTGTCTGATAATAGTAGCGTTACGCAACTCATATTCGTCTATCAGTTTTTGTATTCCTGTGTGTCAAAATATCGCAGCCAGCGCATTTTCTCCCATGATTATGTTTTAATGCACAGTATATCAGACTCACGAGCTCTATATGATTTTCAATCTCTCACATCTCACATTAAGAAGCTCTGCAAATCCCCGAGAATATTAATCTGTCATTTTAAAGCAATATACGAACCTCACGTAATAGCTGAGTCCATCAAAAATCCAAACATTCAGTCCCAGTGGACCGCTACTTACCCGCTATACTCGTGCCTTTTCCGCATTGCACTTCCCATCCATTATGCACGCATCAGCATCTCGAGCGGAGCGATTAAAACCGCATCTATCACAGTACATTCAATCGATTTGACACGCTATCATTATCTTCATTATTTGGTGGTGGTGGTGGTGGTGGAAGGAGACGACTGGGAATTCGATGACAGGCAGCGAGGGTCGGTATTAAATGGAATGCAAATTGGTTGGGGAAAATCGATCAGTGGATGATGAGACTCTTTTTTTATTCATTCGCTGACAAATTGTGGGTTTTACTAATTTAACGTTTTAGTTTTCTCATTGTGTGAGTGGTAATTATAGAGGGAGCGTTTTATTCTGTCGATTGATACTATTTTTATGGGATTGATAGTTTTGCTTAATAATCCATCTGGGTAGTTTGTAAATGATGCTTAATTTTTCATGTAGATATGTTTTTTAAATATAAATCGTGTGTAAATTGGTTTGATTTCAGGGGTTTTGACGAAATCGAGTGATCTCGTTTTCTGAGAGATAATGATAGGTAGAGTGGAGTAGGGAAAAAAGGGAAAGTGAAGATGTTTGGGTTGTGTGCGGTCTGGTTTGGCAGCTGGTGGGTATTTCTACACACACGATCGATAGGGCAGAAATGGGTCGCTTCTTCTTTATTTTTGTCTCGGGTTGCCCCTACGGAGATAGACGATCCGAGATGAGCTAGAGAAAATTTTGTGATGTCTTCGTGTACCTGGTATTTTTTTTCTGATGATGATTATGAGATACCGTTCTCATTGTTCATTTGTCAACATGAAGTTGGTAAATACCGTTCTGAATAACACCATGTGACGTGATGACCAAATCTGCTGTATGCATAGGAGTGAGTTGTCACTGTCATCTGAGGAAACACAGCGGTTGTTCGCCCGTCAGCGCTTTTTTACGATTAGTTGTAAAATAGTTCTTGTTACGTGCGTTTGAGGAGTGATGACAAAATACTCTCTCGTAGTATGCATAACAGTTAATCATGAATAGAGAGAGAGAAAGAGTTCTCCTTCTGTTATACCGTTTTCATTTTGTTCGAGGATGAATGCTTGTTTGTCGAATGGATTAATTTTTTGATGGTTGGGAAAATGCTCTTGACTCGGGGTTTTATATTTGGAGCACATGTAAAGAACGGATTGGTGAGGAATTGTGTTCGGGATGTGTGACATGTGATGTGTTCTTTATTGGACAATTCTCTTGTTTTGGGTTTATATTTGTGTCTTGAGTCCCATGTATTTTTAATATCTTTAGGAAGGGTATCGTGGATGGGCTTATTATTACTCGCAGGATCTTTTCTCAAAGTTTTTGTTTGGTAAAAAGGCTTGAGGGCGTATATTCAGCGTGGAGGAATGGACGAGGAATTGGGTCTCTGCTGAATGCACATTTATTTGCAGTTTTGTATTAAAAAGTATATCGCATATTTCACATTTGTCATGGCTTGTTTTACAGGCATTTTTACCAGTTTTTTCTCTGGAGTTTTGCTAAAGCTGCGGTTGTTATTCTGTATTCTTTTGACCACCTACGTAGGCTTTTGTTAGATTGATAATGTAAACAGTTTTTATCCAGTTTTTTGGGGAAAATTATTGGGATGTCAAATATTTTGAGATGTCATTAATACATGGAATTACATTTTGGTGAATTGTCGCCAGTTGTTGTGTGTAGAAGGGCTAATAATGCACATTTGTCATGAATTTTATATGGGGACATTCACATCTGGTTCGGTTTGAGGTGGAATACTTTCTTTCACTCATATTGATGTTGGGGAACTTATGAGCGTATTTAAAAGAGGATCAGAATTTCCACAGACAACGCTAGCTGCTCACTTTGTTCATGAGTATCACGACAATTTTTACACGAGAGTGTCAAAACAGATATCTTTGAATGTCCCAACTAAAGTCAGGTAAGATTCTCAGTCCGAGCTTTTGTAACACACGTATGCAACCAGGTAATTTGTCATCATTTCCCCAAGTAGGAAGAAAAGACGCCGGCTTTGAATACTCAACCATCATATATCAAAATCTTACCTGATTCATTGCTGCGCTATCCTAACAGCGACATAATGAGATTTTTTCTGTTGGTGAAGCATTGTGCTAGGATGCTGACGCAATGATAAATGGTTCTTGTACGTTACTCTGTTTCGTGTTTCTAAATCTATTAAGAAACACAAATATTGTGCTTTTTTAATTTAAATTTTTTTTACATGGGATTTTTTTTTGCGTAGATTTTTTTGAGAGTTTAAACGCAACATGATATTATGTTTATAGTTTAACATAATTGGAGAGAAGGATGATGTGTTTTTTGTTCGGGAGTATCGGTTGCTTTGCGTGTGTGTACTTTCCCTTTCAACAAAACGGTGATCGGGGAGCAGATGAAAACGGGAGTATGATATTATCGAATTACGATAATGATAAGTTGTTTCTCTTTATGTACGTTTTTTTTTCTTCTCGAGGATCAGTGAATCGATTAAAGTTTTTTGTTACTATTCTCTCTGATTTCGTTTCTTTAAAATGATAACAGTTTTAAAGTATTTGAAATTGTTACGCGCATAATTGAATGTTATGTGAGCATTTTATTATGTAATTGAGATGGGGAATATATGAAAAAAAGGTCGTATTCTTTTTGATGTTTGGGTTTTGGAATGATACTCGGAATCACTTTATTCAGGGAATATAATCCGTCTTTGTTCAATTTGTTCAATAGTGATAACCGGGTAAAGATCAGGATTCATTATTCTCATCGCTCTAACCTGCCAATTTGAATTCGTTCAGGTGGAAAATTGGGTGAATAGGTAGGATTGTTATTTTGAGGGGATCGATGTTTTATTATTTTAATCTCGGGATATTTTATTTGAAACGAATCTTAAATTGAATGATTGAACGGTGGAATTCTCCGGGTTGATTATTAGGCGGGGTAACGTGATTATTTCTTTGTGCTTTATTTTTGTAGGGAATGTGAAGCACGTACTTGGGGAACAACACATTTTAAAATATTTCACCGTTTTTTTTGCACTAATTTTCTTGCACGTAATCGTTACAAAGTAGAAACCACAGTATGATCTTCATGTAAGCGATATGAGATTCGTAGCGTCTGCGGTGTCATTAACCATCCACTCCACACAGACGAGAGAGTACATGCTTATTATGAATCTTTTTAAACTCATATATGACCGTCATGGTGTCATTATCATTCCAACGATGATGCACGTCACTTTTTTTACTCTCTTGTAAGGACATACTTAAAGTACACGCTTGTACATTTTCGGTGTTTATGCTCCGTGTTTCTTCTTTTAATCGGTGGTGTGCTTGTAGAATATTTTTTTTTGGAGATCGTAGTAATGTGTCGTCTATTCTGTGTCAAAATTGGTATATGAGAGCATGAAGGAATGCTTTATATTTCCCCCAACATGACAATGTTGTGAGGAATTATGTGTAGAAAATTTTTTTACAGATCGTTTCATTCTGAACTCGTACACGGTAGCTCGCTGTTTTTCGTTTCGTAGACTGTTTTAAGAGAGCAAATTAGCTTGGGATTAGTGGAGATCTTGTACTTTTTTTGGAGTGGTTGTTTCGCTAAGGTTACGTTTTTCTGTTTTAACGATCGTTTATTTCGTTATGGCGACGAGGAGAATGATGCTTAATATTATGCATGTAGAGTAAACAGTAAAATGCTTATCACTTTTGATGATAATGAGGACATGGTTTGCATGCTTAAGTTTGCTTTGATAAGTTTTTTTCTTGGGATTAAATGGCTGGGTTTGTGTAACGTGACAGTTTTGTTTTCTTGTTTTCTGTCTTTAATTACTGGTTAAGTCGGTCTTATTGTCGGAGATTATGGTGCTTTTTTTCGAATTTGAGGTAATGTTGCGTTTTTTACTTGGTATTTTTAATTATATGGGGAGGTTTACTTTGGCTGAGATTTTTGTGCATTTTTGGTCACTTTTTTTCTATCGATCATGTTTAACCGACAAGGGTATCGGGTGAGAGTTTATGCGTTTTGTATAAACAATTTTGATGTGGGAATATTATTGTGGAAATTATGCTGATGGAGATCTTGAGTGTTTGGAGAGGATTTTGTGCCGACATCATCAGCATCTTTATGCGAGACAGTTTCCACCGAGTCAAGTGAGCTACACGTCATCAAAAATGTGTTGTAGAACACCCAAGAATGAGTGGTAGTGTAAAAACCGCAAAAGACGGGGTTTTCTGTTGTAAAAACAAATACGTTACCGTTTCTTTTCCCTGTGATATCGATTATTTGTTTAGGTAGGGAGAAAATTGAGATTTATTCCGGTTGGGTTCGTTGGGAAATTGAAAAACGGAGGAGAATACTTCATGGTTGTTGTGGGTAGATGGTGGGTATTTGGATGCAATTCGGGAGGTTTTTTTTATAGATTTCTCCTGTTTTAGATTTTCCAGCATTTATCAGCATGTTTAAGTGGTCGATTTAAATAAACGTTTAGTGACGTAATCAGATTTTCTTTGGAGAGGCTCGTCTTTTGGTCTGATTGAATGGACTTGATGGGCTTTTTGGCTTGACTTTATGATGATGAAAGGGTTGATGAGTGAATGATGGAAACCTGCTCAAGAGTGTGATTGCGGGATGATTAAGAGTGGTGGAGTGGATGCATTTTTTTGTTATAAAAAGGTGAAAAGTACTTTTTCGATCTTTCATAATATTCTCTATGTTTATGAGGTTAAATGATCTTGTAATACCAAGATTCCAATTTCACGCAAGAATCCCTGAATTGCATTCCAATTCATGAAAAAAATCCAATGAATTCTTAAATAAACACGTAAAGTAGGAGAGAGTAGTCGACGGGAGGGCTTTTATATGTTTCTCTCTAAATTACTCGTCATACTATAGTTTGTACGCACACACGATTGTTACTTTTATCAGAGAAAAAAGAAACACAAATCAAAACTATAAAAAGAGCAAGAGGTTATGTACACGAGAGTTCGCAGGCGGTCTGCTCTCGTCATACTCGCCAGACTAGCAGCAACAACACAAGCACGAAAAAACTGTAAAGCAATGGTTTTTTCAAAAATTTTAAATTGTTTGGGTCTTTACTAGTAATGCCACCACCATTGAAGCGTGTGTTATCAAATGTACGGGTAAAACAGTATCGTATAAAGATTGCCGATTAGACAACTGCACAGTTGATTTTTTTATTATGTGCATAATTTTTCGTGTTTCGAAAATCGAATCGGCCGACTGACGACTCTGGAGAGAGAGTAAAGAAACAAAAGTATGGAAGAACTGTGTCTCGTTCTTTCAATATTTATGCTTGCAAGACGCAATCACGCAGTTATTTTATAACTCTATAATACGCGGTGATTTACAATTATTTGATTTCATTGGTTTGGTGGTGGTGAGCGAGAAAGTTTCTTCTGAGGTTTTTGTTTCGCTGCTGCGTTCATGGTGGTACTGTACACTGATTCCAAACAATAGGGTCGCAAATGAGTCATTACTTTATTGTCCAGATAGCGATGAATGCAAACAATGCGAGAAACTTGAGGAGTCATTGTGGCAGTATGAATGTTCGAGAATTATGACAACCATCGCGTGGCATCTCTCTCTGTGTTGAGCAGAGAGAGAGATTGTAGCTCAACAATAGAATCCACGAATAGAGCGATAGTGTCGGCTAATTAATAGACCGGCTTGAATTACAATAATTTTCATACCACACCGGTTGTAAATGAAGCGAGTGACTGGTTGATAATTATCAACGAGAGATGTAATCTGTGTATATGCGTTCTCCTCTCATGATGATACGATTTTTCAGACCTGTCACTGTATTGAAATGTAGCGTTTTTGAATCAGGGATTTAATTACTGGGAGCATAGCATTCCGACTGCGAGTTACATTAATGCGTAATAGAAAACTCACACAAGCACAATGGCTAATCATAATCATCATTAGAAGATTGGGATATTCGATAACGCGAGTTGGGAAAAATGGGTGAATGACCATCGCTTTTGTTTGGGGTATAATGATTTCGGGGATACGATAGTGGATAGTTGTTCATTTCCAGCTTATTTTTACCTTGATAAGACTTGTATGGATCGATATTGTATGATTCGAGGCTGTTCACTACTGTCAATTTGGATTTGATAGACATTTGCTGATTTATCGGTGATTTGGAGCTCTCGTACATTTTAATTTTCATTACGTTCATTAACGCTAAATTTTTTATTATTATTCAGTTAGCGTTTTGTGTGTAAAATTTATTATGCTGATTTTTCTACTACGAGATCTCGTTAGTGGAAGTTATTTGCGTTGCTCATCTCCTTTTTTTGGTAGAAAATATAGTTTCGTCAGCTCTAAAATCCCAAGAGAAAAACGGCGACAAAATATCATACAGTTCTTTCTTGAGTAAACCTTCACGATGAATTTATCGCGGTCCCATAATTGGATGTAAGGTTTTCTGTGGCATGATGAGGGAAGTATTCTTTATTGGATTAATATAACGATAGTCGTGCAAAAATATATGTGTGTACGCTACTGCCTCGCGGGGATCCGCAGTTCCTTTTTGTATTCTTACTACTACTGCTGCTGCTGATGAACTTGGGTGAGTTGGATATTATTTTGTGAAGATGAAGCAGATGAGTATCGTGTTAACGTACCTATGTGGCTCGTTATTTTTTCGTATTTTTTTATTACGTAGGTATGTTCTGTATCGCTCGTGGGCATTGCGAGACTTACTACAGATGCGCTATTATGGATGTGTCATTAATCCAATTTTTTTTGCAGGAACTTCATTCATTTTCTGTTTTGTTAGTCATGGATGATTTCATTGGGATGCGTGTGTTTATTTCGGAGAGCTACTTTAAAAATATTCGCTATCGTATACGCTACTGCTCACAAATATTTCACAATTCTCTCATATTTCACCTCTGTGATGACCCCATATTCTTCACGGTTTGACTCTCGTATCATATACGCTTCAATTGACTTCCCGCCTGCTGTTTGGCCGCATTAATGCAGGCTCTCGCAATCATTTACTAATCATTGGCACAAGCGTTCAAGTAAGAAACCCTATCATTTTGTGTGAGCAGCGTTTTTCCACTCTAATCTCAGGTAAAGTTCATACCGGCTCTGATGATCACGACTCGTTCATGATGATGGAGAAGATGAGCAGGAACATGAAAGGTCAGGTGCTTATGGACGCTTCAGGTCATCGGTGTTGTGTGGAATCGGAAGTTAGTGTATGCATTTTTTAAAGGAGCGTCTTGGTTGCATGTCAAATAGAGAGACGATTCATATGGGGGAAATGGATGTTAAGCAGGAGCACTGAGTGCACACGATAAACGCGTGCTTCGCACCACGACCACGTAATGACGTTAAGTTTTTTTCCCTACGCTAAAGTATGCAGTACCAGCATAATAATCATGATGATGAAGGGAAAAGTGGAGAATCACGTTCGGGAGGAAAAAAGAGAGCTTGTCCAAGCAAAAAAAAATAACGCGTATATGTTTCTTTCGGGTAGGAGGAGTAGGTGATCATGTCATAAAGGGAAGATCGTTTCTGATTATTATGATGCGTTGTTCTTTGGACGAATTATTTTTTTCTCTCTGGATAAAAATTTTGTACGCTGGATGATGTGGTTGAGTTTTAACTGTAATATCCCGAGTACTCCCGACATTGCTGATGTTTTACTGTGTCGTGCATTTCTCGTGGGTGTGTTGTGGAATCTGTTTGTGGATAAGTCATCATATATGAAACGTATAAATCATAACGATATATATTTTTGCTGAGCTCAACTCTTTTTTTTTTCGAGAAACTCATAATATATCAACTAGGAAGGAAGGAAGGAGTGGTTGGTTGAGCATGTTTTCTTTTTGGAAATTTTTCGTTTTGGATTGAACCTTACGCGTTCATTTTGAATCACGACTTTATTATTGATTATCATACACATCGGTTTTGGGTAGTATGGAGTCGCGATCGTATCGTCTGGGGTTCTGCAGACGAAAACTTTGTTGGAAATTTTGTTTCGCTTTTTTTTGGAGGAGTTTTTTTGAGTTTACATGTTTTGTTCTCTTGAAGAGTTTGGTCTTGTGAAACTCTTTTTTGGATAGTACAAGCTTGTGTTTGAAGTGGGTGTGCTTGCAAACTCGAGTTTAATCATACAGTCTTGTAGCGAACATGAGCATTTGGGATGAAATTGTAAAAGGTTAGGTTCGTAGACGTTAGGAATCGGCATTTTTAGTAGCATCAATGATAACTTCAGTAAGGATCAATATTAAATCGTAATTATACGATCTCTGATTCAAATTCCTGAGAAAATAGTCGTACCAGCATAACTTCTGCTGCTCCTGCACCTGTCAAAATAATATGGTTATAAACATGCACATTATCTAAACATTTTGAGTATAATCACATGCTCATGTTGGAGAAGAAGAAAAAGAGTTCAGGAGGTTTGGCCACCACCAGCCGACCGACGTGTTCACATATGCGTACATGGAGCAACTCTTTATTTTTTCGAGAAGAAGATAAACTTTCTGAGAGAGAGAGCGACTCCCTCCCGACGACGAGTAACGCCTAATTACAGAGATGCTCGTTCATCGGAATTTTTGGTATAAAACTTGAATTTTTTTATTATGATCTGGATTATCGAGTTGGATCGTAAAATGCTGTTGTATCTGGATATGAAAAAATTATAATGCTCGTGTGTATGAAATTGTGTTCGATTAAAGCGTAATAAAATGAGGATATTTTCTTTTTGATCGGGTTCTTAAAAAACACGCCTTCTTTTTTTTTGGGTTTTCTTATCACTTGTTTTTCTCTGGTGTTTATTGGAATGTGTTTTTTTTGTATGCGCTTTGGTTAATTCGTCACTCGGTTCGTACAAATTACTGTTTACCGTTGTGAATATTCTTTCTTTTGTTGGGTCTGTGCACGGCGATCGTTGTGGAGTAACGTGCACGGTTTGATAACATAATTGCGGGGGAGATGATGCGTTACGATAAGGAATTTTCGTAGTGTGATGATAACGAGAACCTGACAGTATACTGATTTTTTTAATGGTGTGCTCATGAAACTATGTAAATTGGCCGTGTTATTTTTAGTGTTCATGATGGAATGTGGGTTGTTTGAAACTTATAGGCTATTTTATATTAAAATCGTCTGATATGTTCTTTCAATATCCCATCATGAATCGTATGAAAATTTCTTTCTCCCCATTCATTCGACCCCATTTGTATTCAAATTTGGTATTCGAAAGAAGCTATTCTCCATTTTACGTATCGTGATGAGAATTGAACTGGCGCATGAATAAAAGATTTATATTCATTTTGGACTTCCTCTCTCTGCTCTTGTTTATACAACGTTGATGCAGTTTCTCATTTTCCATAATTTCGCCCACAGCTAGGTTTTCATTCGGAGAAGAACTGATGCTGGAACTGACGAGTCTTTTCTCGTTCATTCATAAAAATTTATACTTGGACGGATTTTGATGGGTTGGGAAGAAAAAAATCATTCACAAAAGTTTCGATTTGTTTCTAGTCATTGTGCGTTTGTTTTTTTCATCTTTTTCGCTTTCGGGGATATTAAAGTATTTCGTCTTCAATGTCTCTTTGGTGGTTTGGGGAGTTCGTTAGGCTGGTAGTCCAGTTTGTTGAGGATGTTCATGAGGTTTGTCTTGAGGAGATGAGCAACCACTGCACTGGCGATTTTCTGTAAATGAAGATATCTTTGCTCGTCGTGATTACGTTCCTGGGAATGTTTTTCCAGTGATAATAAAAAAGTGCTAAATGGTGCTCTAGCTGGAAGTAAGCGCGTTTTAATAAGGATATTAAGGATGCTTAGTTTGTGTATCGCGGGGATATATGCTTTTTTCAGAACTCGGATGTCATTTCATACGCAGTTGCTATTCATGAGCACCTAACTCTGCGTTTTCCAGAGAGCTCATCTCTCTCTCTCGGAAACATGCTTGCTACTAAAAAACTGCTCAAGGCGACAGGCTCATCATCATGATTATCAAGAACACAGAGGATTTCACCGTGTGTGCATTAACAAAGTTTTTGGGGGCATCTACTACTCCCGGAGAAGCGTTCGTAATGAAATGCACATAAAAGCTAGGATACTTTTTTTTTCGGACACACGGACCAGTTTGCTTTTTCGCTAGCCTGCTTGACTGCAACAAAAGAGTTTTCTCTCTCTTGCTGGAATGTGTTGTAATTTTCTTTATGAATGGTCTGCTTTTAAATTGAGCATCTTTTTCTATGTGTTGGTTGAATACGAAATGAGATTGTCTTTTTCTCTGTGAGTGACGGGGTTTTGATGTGGATCGTTTTAATTTACTGTACACGGTAGTTATACTGTGATTCATCATCGCTTTTTGGATTCTCTTTTAATTTCTCCCTGATGAGCAGTTATAAAAATGGGATCGTATTGAGTTATGTTTGGTAATAATATTTTCTATGGACGCGTATTAAAAACGCGTATGTTTTTTCTTTTCGAGTAATAATACCGGCCCGACAGCTTGTCTAGCGAGTTTGATGATGATGTGGTTCAGCTTTTTTGGAGGAACTGCAGCCTTCTTGTAATATAGCCGGTTTCATATCATCATTATGGGAAGTATCGTGTGGTAGTAATAAACTCGTTTATTATGTACATTCGTTATAAGCCAATATGCTTCCATGAGTTCTCTCTCGGGTTCCAAATATTACGACAATGTCGTGGTGGTGTATTGTGATATGAGGCGATATTAAAAAGAGCGATGCTGTGTGCTTGCTACCAGTCTGAATACTTTAACCATTGTGTGTGCACGATGAGGACGAGAGAGGAGGTGGCCAACATTCCTTATTGGCCTTAGGGTGACTCCGGTTCGGCTTCGTGAGCTGGGGGAAAGGCGGAGTATTCAGACAGGAGAGATGTGTAGCTCTATGCACGGTCTCTCTCTAATATTTTCTGCTACTCTTTTTTAACTTGAGAGTAGAAACGATGATGCGGTTTACTTTATTTCTCTCTACGTATTATTTGGAGAGGAAGAAGGTAGCGAGCAAAAGTCTTTTATTCTCTCTACATTTATTGACTAGTTAGTTATTGGTTGTTCGGTAATAATCGCTGGTTGGTGATTTTTTTTCTTTTCAGCGAAAAATATTGGGAATTGGATGATGATTTTCAGGTTTTTCGTTTTATTCTCTCTGTCGTACCGGTTTTCCTCTACTATGGTCGCTATATTTTTTTTGCATCGCTTGTGTGTGTAATTTGCATGTGTGTTCATGCGTTTTAAATACGTGTTTGTTATGTAATGGGGGTCTTATTTTGGAGAGAATGGAGAAGTTCTTTTGGGTTTTATTGCTCGTCGTGCTCACGTCGAAATTGTTGTTTATTAGCGTGTGATGCTTTCAATCGAGTTTTTTCTTTTGGGTTTGAATTTTTGCTTCGTGAAGAGAGAAAAACTTGAAGGAGCTGATGATCAGGAGTTTTTTTTTACTATGATGTATGGGAGCATGGTGAAACACGCCTTTTCTTCTTTGGATATTATTTTATTGATGAAGGAGTTTTTCTCTTGCGTATCGTGATGGAGGATTGTCTTTTTTTTATTGTAGGGTTTTTTTTACTTGATTGTTTTGGAGGTTTCTTGTTGGATGATAAAGGGATTGGTTTTTTTTATTATGCGTTCTTTTTTAGTGCTTTTTTTCTTAGGTTGATGGGTTTTATGAGGTTTTTAGTCTTTTCGAGAGACTATAGTGAGGTGCTTTTCTCTTTTTTCTTGATATTGATCGGGGTTAAGCATGAGAGAATTGAGATCATGATAGCTTGTTTTTCTTAATTGACAGTTTTGTAATTTACGTGATGTCGGGGTTGTTATATTTTGATGTGACAAAAATGACATGTTTGCAGATTTCACCTCCTACTTTAAATCATACGTACCTATAGGTATTAATGTCAGGTGAGATGGCTCTAACAATTGGGTTTGTACTTGATTGATTGGGTCAGGAGTTTTTTGGTTGTAATTTAAATAACCTTTGGGGTGCGAAATCTGAAAATATTTATAAAAATACAGAGGAACATGACAAGATGCAAATTTTTTTGTAGTAATTCCATATATCACACAGGTAGCCACCGGCTTGCGGAACAACCATATATCTCGCATAAGTTGTAATTTTAAAGTGTGGGTTGGAAATTTTCTAGAAAAATTGTGATCTGTTTTTCAGAGAAAATATTTTAAATGTGCTCCAGGGATATTGAATATTATATTTTGACCGTTTTTTTGATATCGCCGACGATCAGTTTTGGGTGCTTTTGTACTAAACATTTTGGGATTAATTTAATTATGAAAGCCAAATAATGTGTAGGGACGATTGCCCTGGATCGCTTTTATTTATTGGTGCAATATATTTTACCACACCCTTGCTCGATTGACATGTGACATGTGCAAATTTCGTTTTTTTTAACGTAAATTACTAGGTTTTGTAAGAATATAAGCGATGCGAATTTCCTTAATCGTGAAATTTGAGATTTTTGAGAAACGGCGTGTTTTTTCACTTGTCAAACGTTTAAACGTGAACGAGTTTTCTTTCTTGATCTAATAAATTTCTTGGTTCTCAAATGGGTTTGCAGGAATGAGTGATGGGTACTATGAACGTACTAGTTGGTAGTAAAAACCGCCCGAAAATAATGACCACGTTTAGGTACGCGCACCTATTAAAAATTTGAATATAAAATTTCCCCATTTTGAAATATGAGTAGAATTCCACCCAAAAAGCATCTCATTTTCCATTTTCTACCCATCACACCAGTGTGGTGGTGGTGGATGTGTAATGAAATACCTGTCAGATGGCTTATCTCAGAGAGAGAGCGCAATAGTTGGTTGGACGATGATGGACGTGGACAACTGACTACTTCAGTAGTTATCTGAGAAGAAACTTGTATTTTTATGATGGAATGCATTCGTAAACTTTTTGGGTCTACTGAGTGATTTGTTGAGGGTAGTCGTAAATAAATGGGATTTTTTTCTTTTTGTCGTATGTCCATCAACTATCATGAGGCTGTTATTTCTGAAATAATTTCTTACGAATTCATGCAAGTTTCTCGTACCCAATCATGTGGTTGCATTTTGTGAGCAATTCACACACGATGACAAACGATAGCACCACCCACCCATCCACAATTCTCCTGGGCATATTACTGCACATTACAAATTCCACATCCGCACGCTAAGCGTGTAAATATCCCTACAAATTACTGTGAGAAACGCGACGTTTTTTTTCTATCAAAATTATAGTGCTTTTTTTTCGCAGGATTGTGGAAGAAAAACGGAATGAGCGGTATTGCATGACGGAGTCATTTTCTTTCTACTCGACTCCTCCTATTCAGGAAACATGAAAAGCTTTACGTGTGTGCAGTAATCTTGAATTGCTGTATGATGGATCATATTTTTGTAAATAGTCACGTCGTCATACTCATCATTTTATTAGTACTTTGGTGTGCTATTATGGGACATTGTTAGTGGTGTGAGTGTAATAATTATAAGGGGATGGGTTTGCGTTTTGTGGGGGTTTGTTCAGGGATTTGTACCACCACTACCACCGCTTTTCTGAGCTTCGGTTTTGAAATCGTATGGTTGCGTTTTGTGAAATTCAAAATTAATTTTAACTTTGGAAATGAATACAGGGGTTATTTGTGGTTCCAAGTTGGAACTTCCAACAGTTGAAATGCTGCATGAAAAATTTCATCAAATAGTATGAATAAAAATATGTTCTAAGCTATAGTAAATGAGTTATAATGCTGACAAGTTAACTTTAAATGTTGGTAGCATAAACATGGCATTTATTACGTCTTTACTTTGTATTGTGGGCAAATTTAATGCTTTATAATTTCGCGTCATATAATTTCTGTAATCATCATGTTTCTAGATTTCAAGTATAAAATGAAATGAATAAAAAGACTCGACTTGGGTAAATCATGTTGGCTATACAAGAATATCAAACGGCAATTTTTGGAAAAATCGGTCTATTTCATAGACTTCATAATTAACATTGACTTGATTGTATAGTTGATTCAGTTCATTATCGAAATCGGAAAAACCAACTCAAAATGTTAGAGAAGAAGTCAAAATTGTCAAAGAAAATCTATATTTGCTTACTTTTCTACAGTAGAATATTTTAAAACTGCACAGATAACTTGCTAGCAGTAACCAATCAATCAAACATTAAACTAACATGAGCGTACCTGTATGGTAGTTGATGAGATGTGCTAATTTACCCCTGCAACTTAAGCTCATTTATAAATCAATTCATATTGATCGGTATAAATTTAATAAAGTAATGAAAACCCTCATAAAAAGCACTCAAAATTCAAACCGCAACAAAAGAATACAAATTCCTCAACAATCGACCCATTGTTTCAACTTGCAACATCAAAATAAACAAAATTCCAACGATTTTATATCCCGATACATGTTACAATCCAAAAAAAAATTACACGTAATCAATTAAATTACTTAAAAAACCCACACAAACTTACAAAGAACCATATCTTCAACAAACCGAGAATATTTTTGCAACTCACCATTAAGT
>JAQIXX010001698.1:0-30929 GCA_034700605.1 Willowsia nigromaculata | reverse complement strand
ACGCTTCAAATGCTTCAGTTTCTTATCAAACTTTTTACTGATTCATTGTTTGAAAAAATATTGAGGCATCAGTTGATGGAGCAACCACTAGTTGTGATCACAACGATCCTTTGTGAAATACTGAGGCATGATAGTGATGACTTTAATAGATGCTAAGGCATGAGCTTGTACTGGCATGCGTAACGCGCACCAACATTAAATATTGCAAAAGTATTTACAGACAAGCTGGTCTGTTGTACATATTTCTTTGACATTTGTCGGAAGACAAGAAAGCTTTCATCATGACTGGTGCCTTGATTGACGTCTACAGACTACAGTATACGATTACTGATTTCCTACAGTTATATAGAATATGTATTCACCAATATTACATGCAATTAAACTAATTTATCTTAGACCTGAAGCTGATATTCATTTTTTGCCTATACACAAATTCTTGAGAGAAAATCATTTCCCTTACTTTAGTTTGATATTTAATTTTCTCACCATATCAGTGTGGCTTGCTCGAGTTCTCAGAGACGTTAAATTATTGATTGTTCATGTTCTACACTTTTGCCTACAATATTCATTACTTCTGGTTTGTGGTGCAATACAATGAATGAAATCTTTGCCTGAAAAATCTGGGTGATAACGCTTGGCTTAATCTTTTGATGTCGTCACATAAACTATTTCGAACACATTGCTTCCGTAATGTTACTTCTTTCCTTTCTGATTTTGTTAATGATGTAAATGATATTTTCCAGGTGTTTTTTATGCCTTTTGTGACACTTGCGGTTGTCAGTTGTGTATTTTGGGGCATTCGTATTAAGCTTATTGGACTGAACTGGAACTGAGTACAAAAGCTTGCTTACAAGACATATGAAACGATAATACGACAGCTATACCTATGCTATGCATATTCATATAATATAGTTTATTACACAATAATATACCAACCTACGCTTGATCAACTTCAGACTACGCTAACCAACTGGTATTCCAATGGAAGAAAGTTTCTTTTAACTTAAAGTTCTGTAAGTACGATGTTGCCGTGTAATACACAAAAATACAAAACGTTATACACAAGACTGCTGGTCTTCTGCTGGTACATATGTATATAATTTGGACTTGTACTGTGGGAGAATGAAGTCACTGAACCGAGCCATGAAAGTTTTCTTTATAGCAACAAGAGGCATTCTGTGCTATTTAGTATTCTCTTTTCTTTGCATTTTTGTAGACTGAAAAGTTACACTAACTTTACTTTTCTTCACAGAACACATCCACGTCATTTTGCAAGCACTTTCACTCTCCTTTCTACCCTTCAGCTAAAAGGCTGGCTGGGCTCATTTTTTCTTGGCAATTTTTTAGAGGCAACTAGTTTAGTATATTGAAATGTATAAAGAGTAGAATGAGCGCTTTATGTTACCGATTTTCTTGTTAAAATGTATAAATTTTCGCTCAGTGAATATATTTTATGCCATATTTTAGCTCAGCTCAGTCGAATTTTTCAGGTTAAGAAAGCGTAAGAGAAAAGATTTCGTCATTTTTTATTTTAAATTGTGCTTCGCCAGTTGGAATGATTTTTCATATTTGCTTGATTCATTTCGTTCGTTTAAAACCATAAGGCAGGAAACATGTATCATGTACTCAAAACCTAAATCGAATATATTTGCGCACATCGACATGTTCACTGTGTGGATTTTTGAGGATTTTATTTAAATTACTGTGAGACCATAAAAATAGAACTGTGACTTGCTCATTAATCGCATGTCTATAAAACTAGATTTTTGACATATTCTAGTGAAAACCTTATGCAAACGTATGCATGCATACTGCTTTCACCATGCTGCTGAGCTATTAAATATATTGCTGTGCTGAAAATGTTATTAATTTAAAATTTAGGCCGAATTCAAAATTTGAAGGAAGTTCCGTTTAATAATCATGTTCTGTTATCTTGGAGGCATTTATTCGAGTTGTCGAAGCCCTGCTGTCATAATTCTACCCATAATCCATATAATGCACATTCAAAGAACAAAAGGAGCGAGTAAAGTAAAAGCGATAGTCCTCTGGAATGACAATTCACTGGGCTCCAGCACAAAACTTGACTTAATTTTTACACTGTAAATGTAATAATTATTGCTGATGTTTTTTTATTTTTGGGCTAATATTCTACTGCTAACTGGTTAGTTGGGTTTTTTGCAGTTATGCGGCTTATGTATGATAATACAATGCATCAAAAACATGGAATAAAAAAGTCTGCACCAATATTCCACCAAATACACGCCCTTGTGGTAGTATTATTAAGGTTAAGTTACTTCCGATTCCACCAAAAGCTCCGCCACCTGTAATATTTCATTCCGTTGTTGGTTTTTTGTTTTGGGTTTAGTCGAAAAAGCAGCAGTATAGAAACAACCTCCAACATTGCTTTTCTCTTCCTGCGACTTTAAAAGTCATTTTAAGAAGAAGAATGGTAACCGTCATTTTCTTTTTAGCTTTTTCCTATTTTCAAATAAATAGACTTTTTATAATGTGTTTGTCTGCATTTCTTCTCTTTTGGGATCCTACTGTGGCAATGGTGAAAGTGTAAGGCTTTTTCATTCTTTATAGTACACTAAACGGAATGAAAAGTCCCTTTTATGTGTAATACTATACTGCGCTGCTACGTATTTCTACTGTAACGTACTACTTGCATAGCACAAACACGTAATATTACTGGATACAGACTCAACAAACATCATTTCTATCTTTATTTTTTCTCACATACAGTAATATAGACTCACATCACATCCTGTCCTTTTCATTCTTTTCCCTTTTATTTCTTGCTTCTTCATACGTGTACATCGCTCATCATGAGTCGTCGTTTTGGGAAAGGAGTTTGGAGGAGAGAGGCGGCTTTGAATGCTGATTTACGAGGTGTATGTAAGCAGAATGAATGAATGGAGGATCCAGCCAAAGAAATTGTGTGTACTTGTGTTTGCTATACAGTGAAATTACTATATATTGTAAATCTACTCGCGTTAGTTAGCGTTATACATATTTTCATTTACTTGTTCCCTTTTCCCTTTCTCTGCCAGGTCAACATTACATTCCGCCCTTCCTTTTTGTGCTTTCACGTTTATCACGGTGGAAAGTTGCAGCAAGGGAATTCATGCTGTGTCTTCGTCTTCCTCTGTTCTCTCTCGCTCTGTCTCTCTACTCCTTCCCTTTATTCCCCTTCATTTTTATCTTACTTCTTTTCACCTGGCTTTCCATAAGCGTGTTTCCAGTAATAATGATGGCCTGATGGCAAGAGGCAGCCGGAATAGTAGCACTTGCCGAAACTGTCGAGTTCTCCAGGTCTCTCCCATCCACTCTCAAGGAGCTTTTTGTTTGTTTCAGTTCCTTTCTTCGTGGTGCAAGACATGGCAAAGCAGTCAAGGAGGATATTTAATATAGATATTATGCATAATGTATAGTGTAAATGAATATTATGTTTTAAACATTATATGTGTAGTATAGTGTGTACTCATGTCTTTCACACTGGTTTATAGTATATATAGGGTAGCATAAGCAGACTATAATGTTCCTATTGCATATTCATAAGATATTAATGTCCAGATTAGTTAGGGGCAAGAGCGCTTTTGTCTCGTAATGAAGTGTGAGTCGATTCTTTGGTGCACAGTTGGTGAAGTGATGGCGATATGACGGAGGCTGCACCTTTGTAAACTATTACAGCATAATGGTGCATAGTGAAAGTAACTACTTTTAACAAGACAAGCCATTTGCTGACACGTTTCTTTCATGAGAACGCGTGTTCCTTCTTTATACATTTTTCTTAAAATGCGATTCATACTGGCAAATGTCTCACAGAATGACTTTACTTGGTACAATCAAATTTTTTTTTGTCTTCCATTTCTCTTCCCCTCTTATCCAATAACAAACTGTTTTTATTCACAAAAGAAAACTACCATGAAAAAAAGCTCATCTCCTTATCTCATGCGACTGGATTTTCTTGTCGTGGCGTATAAAAGTAAGTTGCTAGTTATACATCACCGAAAGTAGATCAAATTTGTTACATCCTATGATGCATACATCCACATGTAAGGAGTGAATGAAAAATGGTACGGCGGAAACCTTTTCAACCCGAAAGGTCTCCTGGTCGAAAGAAACACGCAAAAGGAATTAATGGGGACCGTGCTGAGAGCAAGTTTCTCGTGCAGAGTTTTAAAGACTTCTGCATCATGAAAGTACCGTTATCATGAGGAGCATTAATTTACCTTTGTCCCATTTTTACTATTTAAAGTAGTGGAACTCATGAACTTTCATGCATACAAGCTCAAATTCTGTAAGACTTGAATGAATTCCACTGTATGAAATTTAGTTTCAACGGATTTGTTGCAGCTCTAGTGTAGAGGCATACATACATGCAAGCAGTCCAACAGAGTGTGCAAAATTTACATTCACTTTCTCGGCAGTTACGTTACAGCTTGAACGAAAGTCATAATCATGATTCTTTGCGTGTCTTGAGGTTTTTAACACGGATATTCAAAACCGTAAATCATTCAAACGCACAAGGCTCTTTGCCAAAAGCACAACAATTCTGCAGTAGAAAATTTACGTTTTTTATAGTTTTTCTGCATGTCACGTCAGTGCGATTTTTAGTAATTTACAAGCTTTTATGAATCCATTTTGAATATGTATGAATATAATGTGTGGTTTTTGTTTCTCTCGTGAGTGATTTTCATTTCATATGTGCTATGTTCTAGTCCTAACATAATACACAATACATATGACATTTACAAACAAGTTGAAAACAACCACTGTGCTTCAGAGCTCTAAAATTGTGTGGAAAAATCCATGGCCATTTCCAGCATTTATTATAGAAAATATAAAAGCTAGTTAATCAGGAAAATGGAACGTTAAGCACAAGGAAAATAAAAATGTATCCGCATTTGTAGCAACGAGTTTGTAGTAAAAAGTCGACTTCCGACTTTCACTTTCTCTTTATGATGGCAATGCTCCAAAGAAAGGGTGCCTATAGAGGCAGTAACAAAATACAACTGTATACTGGGTGTACGTGTAAACAGTTTTTAGTTTTTCCACTCATGCTATCATTTACATGCTACAAAATATTACTGAATTAGGGCATTGCAAAGTTACGTTTCATTTTTCAATGTCTATATGAGATATCTCTATTTTTATTTGCTTATCGTACTATTATTACCCATTTGATAATATGGTTGAAGCATTAAGGAAGGGTTTAATACTACTAAAAGTAACAGCATATTTTCCAACGTTATTTTCTAGTAAAAAGGGGACGAACCCATACGCTTACTATGTTATAAAATGTACGAATAAATGTGTGTATAAAATCTACTAAAATACGAATGTACTTACTTGACTGGTTTATTTTTACGTTTACTTTTACAAATGTTATTATTTGCTTTCTCTGCATCAATTCCAAAACTTATAAATAAACTATTTTTATATAGTTAAAAGTTTTGCATTCTAGTTATGCATTGTTATGTGCACATGAAATGAAAATGTTCTAATCAAACACGTGGAAAAAAGATCTCGCATAAAAATAACAAGAATTTCTTGGAAATAGATACATGTCAAAGTGATGGCATGTCGGCAGTAACGTTCAACATTCTTTTGAGATTGGAAACAATTTAATTTGAAGCAATGTTTTATTCCCGCTTGACCCGGTGTTGTAAGGGAATGTGAGCATCTATGTAGAAGCGTGCCGCATTATATTTACTATTGACTATGTTGTGCAAGAATTACAAAGGAAAAACTGAGGGCTGTACATAAAAAGGCAGTGGAAAAGGAAGAAGACCATATGTATGCTAAATCCAATAAAATGAGATACATGCAAGAATCAAACAAAAGCTATTCGTTTTAGGAGTTCAATAAAACACTGAAATGTCTCTTGATAAAAGGAATGCTATAATTTACTGGGATCTGTGTATCTTTGCTACGACAGAACGAAAACGTGAATTCTTTATAAAACGGGATTCAATAGATGTGCATGTACAAACATGGATAATGACGCATACTTATTTGTATAACTATCACAATGTAGGCGTTATTGTTTTCTCTCATGTTTTAATGTTAACAAAGAGCTGCTTTCTTCTGCATAACAGGAAACATAAGTTTTCCCTCTTGGATTACTGCTCTTTCTGTTATATTCACACTCACAAAATTATCAGCTTTCCGTAGATTCTAGTTATATACTTTGCAAAATTGTTTTCTACGTAGATTGCCATGAAATCCTTTGCATACAGTAGACTGTGCAGGGGTTTCACAGTCCAGTTCCGGCGTCTGTCCCCCATAAACTATCAGTTCTTATTTTAAGATATACCTATCTCATTTGTGCATGAACCAAATATAGAACTAGAGAAAACTTATAATAGCAAATAAATGGGATAGAAGTTGCCATTGTTTTCTATTTTAGTAAACATGCGGATATGACGTTAGCGTGAACTGTATGGAAGTGTTAATACGAGAGTAGCTTTCACAAATATACATGCATAATATCGTTTTTGCGCTTTATTTGCATAAGCATTAATAAGCGAAATAACACTAGTGTAATCCTGTTTTCGATTTCGACACGCGGGAGATAATCTGTGGTTGTGTATTAAACCACGTATGTGGCGTGTGCGTTTTATCTCGTTTCAGGCCATTCTCCTGTTTCAATGACATGCTCATGCAAGTATTTATTTATATTATCTTACATGCGTAGTCCTATTTATTATATAAAAGAGGGACATGCGAAGATTAAAGCCCTCGCCCTGGCAGAAAGATTATTATTATTTACGATAGTTGTATACAAATGACGAGGAAAGTGGAGAAAGTTTCCACAAAAAGAACTTGCTCTCTGGGTTGTCATTATAAATAAAGCTGAATCAGTGCCTTTGGTTCTTGTGCTTTGGGAATAACTGCGGATTCCGCATAAATTTAACAAATCGCAATGATGGTAAATCTTTGTTGACGTAATGTTGGTGCTTCAAAGGAGGTTTATGAAAGAGATTCTTTGAGACAAGTTGGATGCCTTGACTGAATGCGACCCTTTAGCTCGTTTCTTCGTTATGTATACAGCACAGATAGGAACGGAGATACAGTCGAAACTTTTGTGTAGTTATTCTGTAGTCCCGAAGACAATGATAATGCCAGAGAGTATCCCTACATCTACATCAACTGTAGTTCAGACTAGCTTAAGTGAAAAAGTTTTCTGCGGAATGGAGCTGTTCGAATAACGGAGACTGACAATGAGATGGAGACGTGACTGTAATAAATGTAATTTATAAATTCTAAATATGAATTATTCGTACTGCCAAAGTTGGGAAAGCAATAAAAATGAAATTTCGGTATTAGCTGGTGAATATTAACAATTCATATAAACTCATGTACATGTCTTATATCAAGGTAATGTCATAAAACATATAGTACCGATGAACAGCATATTCAATATTCTCATCTCATTAGGAAGTGGAGAATAAATCTTAAAGGAAAGATTTTGATTAGATCTGGCCGTATGATTTTATTTTCCACACAATCGTTCTGACCTTAAAAAATATGAAAGTATGTTTTAGTATTTTACAATTTTATGCTGTACAAATAGGACCTAAATATAGCTCTGTGCATCTATGCACAATAATCAGACATTTTTGTTATTGTAATGAAATAATAAAAGCAAATAACACTACATTCGGCTTTCGAATTTACTACAGAGGTTTTGTACATGTGTGCTCATCACAAATGTATTTATGAAGATTATACGTTCTCCGTTCTCGTCTATATGAGTTTGAGTTTATGTACATGTCTTGAGGACTGACGTGTTCAGAACAAATGCAGCTCCCAACTGTTCCTATGTATGAAATAATGTGTGAAATGAAATGTACTGAATAGAATTACGTGTAACGGAAGTCTGAAGTCTTAATTGCCACTCCATCTAGCATCCACGTTACAAGCGGATTTGGCAGAATAATTGGAATTTATTGTCAAAGAAGTAAAATGTCATATTATGAAATTCAATGTTATGAACGCTTTTATATAAAATGACAATGGCATAAATAACACAGACGCGTTCTCTCTCTCTGTTCACCGCTTCCGTTACCCAATGCATAGTAATAACCAAATCACTACCAGAGAAGAAAGAGGAAAGAGACGAATTATATGCATCCAAATCATAAATAACCCCCACTATCCTTCAACTTTGAGAACAACACACATTCACATGGTATATATTTTGTGCGTATATTCTGGTTATTTCTACTGATACAAACCCCAATTGTATGCTTTTAATAATACATTACACTAATATACATCAACTTGCATCATGAATCATGACAATGCTCTCTTTGTAAGTGCTTTTCCCTGTGAGTAAGTTGTCTTTTCACGATTCGTTTCCTGGCTTCCTTTTCTCTTAAACCACATCCATCAATAATAAGGAGGCTGTGTGTGAAAGTGAAAACCTATGCCAAAAACCGCACTGGAAGTCTGGTAGTAAGCAAGTCCTCAAGCGGCTACTATTCGTATTTAGTTCGACCGTCTTGAAATTTTTGGAATAAAGACAACTTTAGCATAAGGAGAATGCTTCAGGTCAATTTTATATGGTTGGCTGCGTGTCCGGATGTTAGGTGAAAAAGTAGTAAACATTCATGAACATGGTGTAGAAACAACTTGCTTGGGCCCTTTCTGATAATCTTAAAATGCATATGGCTTATTCCCTGACTTGCTCATCAATAATTGAACTTTATATGAATCAATATTGGCTGTAATCCCTTTCATATCCCAGACCCTTTTACTAATTCCATCAAGCTAATGCTGCCCATATACATCATGCACACAATCGACCCGCCTTTCTTTTGCTTACTTTACTGGAGCAAAACGGCAAGTTTTTTAGTAAATAATAATAATATTCGTTTAAATTGTGTATTTTCCCTGCCAGAATTGTTACGTATGAAAATCCAATTTACAAACTATTTCAACGCAGGTTATTGTACGTAGATGTCGTGTTTGCATATTTTTATCCTGTATTTTTCCAAACGCAATATGTAAATCCATCATAAAAATTTCCTGTTGACGACTTGGGCGGGCAAGTTATACTGCTTAATAACGATTTTTAAGTTTAAGGAAATATCTAAAAACTTGGCCATCTGAGTACACCAATACACATTTTTATTCATAGTTCTCAAAAAGAGGCGTGTCGTTTGTTCTTATTTGTGGGCGATACTGAAAGCATTAACGTTCACACCTTCATACGCAGATGTGTCTATGTTTTATCGCTCGAATAGGCTCGACTGCTTCGTATGTAATAGAAACTGATATTACACCCACGTTTTACGAAAGTCCTTCAAATAAGTCACAGTCCGACTACTTTATCCAATTTCATTAGCTGTTCCATTTGATACAAGTAGAGAAAACCTGAATTTTTCACATGTAAATATATGAAAGTCCTCTGCTTTCACTATTCATAAATCAGTGGCTTCACACCATGTCGTACGGAATGCAAGCTTGTTCAAAGCTAGAGGCTTAAAATGTCACAGTTGTGTGATCTTCAATTGATTCGTAATTCCGTTATGGGTGTGCTATAACATTTTCTCTGACGGAATTATTACCTGAGACCGAAAGAGCAAAAAACACGTTTCGGGAGGAACCACTATGCTAAACTAAAGTAAATGGGTGATCTCTTTCAGTTTCATCTAACGGCCTGTGGAAGTGCTTTTTACAGCCCTTTTCGAGTTATAGAACACTTAGACTTGGTACATATTTGGAATTACGCGACTTTACAACGTGTATAGTACGTATATTATAGTATGCTGGCAATTCGCTATAAGTAGTGTATTATATTGCATCTACCTTAATACCAATCAACGGTCACACCACTATTAGGTTATTTACGATTGCAAAATTTCATTACTGGTGTAGCCCCTCTGTCTATGTATTCTACACTCAGTATCACGCATTTTTATTGTTAGTATGACCACTCACTCCATGAGCAACGGATTTTACGACCTCTTCTTGTCAGAACTAATGGACTAATCTTAGCGAGATTGCATGTGGAGTGGATTATGCCTCTTTAGCTTACAATTGAAAAGGCATGACGTTTTAACAGAAGCGTCCTATTTTGCAGACCAAAGTACTTGAAAGGAAATGCAGCAATACTCGCCACTTTCCCTTTGGACAGTGAGAAGGTAAAATATTGTATAACAGTAGCATGGTTAGCTGTCGAGAAGACTTTTGAAACAGGCAATTTCCTGCTCACCGCAGGCCATGGCTTTCTACTTTTACTAAAGAACAATATCAAAACAAAAAACCTATTTTTATTATAGAAATCTGTTATGTATTCCTATGATATAACAATGCAGGCATTCATAATTTCGAAACATACCCAACTTTTTGAGCCCTAAAGTACGGTGTAGGGAAGGGAATTTGTAATATTTACAATTGTACGATGAATCTCCGAGTCCCTGCTTTCTCTCTGTCTGTTGCGTTTTACATCAGCTCAAGTTTATGTGAATGTAAAATTTCATTCAAATGTATGACTTTCTACACTAGACAGACATATATTACCTGAGTACACATATTGATCTGATTTTCATTCATACGACATAGCCAGTTTCTGCATAAACCAAAAAATGGAAGAGGTACAAGGTATATACGGAGAAAAACATGTAAAAACAGAAAATTGTCATGCTGCTTGACTACATCCCTTCGTGCTTACATAATTTACAGTTATGCATGATAATACTGTGAGCCTGTCTGTTTGTGTGGTAAAGGAGAAGGGAATTCTTACACGGGTTTCATCTATTTTTCTATTGCAGTTTTCTCTTTGCTAAAAGAAATTGATATACGAAGGTTTTTTCTCAAGATGCTCCACTAGGAATTCTCAATGATTTCATCGAGATCTATGTCGCTATGTTATTACAACACACACCCATTTCACGTATACAGAATATGCTCATAATGTTGTATGTTGTACTATGTATGCATATACAACGTCAAAACCAAAGATATCCTATCGTTCTCTTCCAGAATCGCGTTAGTTTGTCCTCCACGTTTGTAACGTATAAAAGACATTCTGAAGCCGGAGCCAAGCGAACTGAGGACGCTGCAGGGATGGAAATAAATTTTCTGGAATTGGCTTTCTATTTCTCTCTCTCCTTCCATAGTATCCAAGTACAAGTCAGTGGCGTTTGGCATAAGGAAGGATATAGAAAAGTATTTGTGCACATGCTGTAAGCTTCTGTTAAATATTAGGACAGGTACAGGCTTGCCTGTCTCATGCATTTACCTGGATACTCATGCTACTACTACTACTACCTTAGGATTTTAAAATGCTTGGCATCAGTGTGTTGAAAATTCCTTGTGTGCGTTGGGTTTTTTGTTCCATTAAAATTTTTCCTGTTTTGGAGAGAAATAGGAGTAGTGAAATCCAATTGCCTATATTCACGTATAAGCAGCTATAAATAATTTTTCAGTAGGTACATACATGACTAATGAAATGGGGAATGAAATCAATGAATGTAAATGTGCTTTCTGTTGAATTCGATGTCTTCGAATGATCGAAACTCAACTAACAAGTTTCCAATGTGTAGGCAAAAATTAAATCAATAATTCAGTCTTAAATACTCATTTTGTTTCGACAAATAAACTAAATAGCTACGTGGTTGGAATTGGGAAACAGTTTTCATGTGGAATGTATAATCCTTTTCTTTGCAGGGCTACCTGATACCTTCGTCTTTTAGAGCTTGGAAATCCAACAAGAGAAGCTCAATTGGCCTAACTGGTTCTAAAGCATTATTTTCTTCAAAGTCATCATCGGAACTGGATGGAAATCTCATTTCTAATTCTGGTTCAACAGCTACCGGTGTTCCTTCGAGTGCCAAACTTGACTCTTCAGCCAATATGTCGACCATGTCCTCGTCTCAGCTCTCCCGTCATGAAGGTAAGAATAGAGACTTGATCAACATCACGAATTTTTATGGCTTTAATACTACCACTAGCACTGAACCGTAGTTACTTGCTGCTGTGCAGTAAAACTTAAGCTAAAGCTTGACATTTCATTTCGAACAAACCGAAATGAAATTTGTATGGAGGCATAGACATGCCTGACTTTTTATATACGAGGAATAATATTGCGTACACTCCAAAAGTATTCTATGGACATAAATCTGTAATACCCTCTGATGATAAGATTTACTTTGCCGCAGTTGGCTTTTTCTTTTTTTTTCGGATTTTTATCCTCAGAATAAAACTCATCATAGGTTTCCGACTTTGCAATGCTCTCGATACGGTGAAATTAATTTGCTGGAGTTTATGATCTCCGGAGCTTCGAGCATGTAATTCCCGCCTATTAATTCTTCAACGTTATTTTGGGTTCATTCATTTCAAATAATGAATGGTTCCTGCCAGAGTGATTTTCGTCTGTAATTGGCATCTCAAATAGACAGAGCTCAGTATCGCAGCCAAAATAATCTGTATTGGTTGGGCTAATCAAAAAGAACGAGAAAGATCCGATTACAGTTGATGGGTATGGCCATTGCCTGGCTGGATTAGTAGCTCAGCATCTCATGTTTCCTATTCTTTAGGATTCTCTCAGATAGATGCGGATACTAAGGTTCTTACCAAAAGAGGTGACACAATGAAAAATGCGCTCAGGTAGTTTCACAATCAAGCCTCTAGCATAATAGCACGAACAGTTATGCATATTGGCTTTTGTTGTAGGGAAGGAAAAGCGGGGCAACTCAGCAGTCCTTTTATTAGAAACAGCATTCAAAAAATAACAGAATGGATAGTCAAGTTCTAATTCAATGTTATAATATTACTTTGTAAATAACGTCGACTGGTGCTGATATCAAAATGCATACATTATCAACTTTTCGTTAATTACTAATTAGGCAATTAATTACAAAGGAGAGGAAGAACACGGTACAATAATTAGCCGTTAGATATAGCAGTTGTGATGAATTCACACACAATTCTTTCGAAAAGTTTTATTATATCGCATTCTCCGATTTTTTTGGTGTATTTAGAAAACACCAGCTATCTCCACTAACGAGCTGCTCAAGATTTCCAGGGAATGGAGTGTCTATGCTGTGCCTCCCAAAAACATTCTACACATACCGTGCAAAGTTTCCACACACACACGTGTAGTTGAATTTCCCAAATGACTGGAACTGCTGACTTCTGGTGTAAACAAAGTTGTAGACTACCGAAAACTTTCGTCATCATGATGTATATTTCAAAGTTCAAAAAATAAAGCATCCGAGCATCAACTTAAGGCTCATAAAACTCGTAATCGAATGTCATTATTAAGAATGATAAAGTAGACGATATTTTTTTCATACAGCGGGAAAGAGAAAGGCGTGAAAAGTACCTCAAGTCGAGATTTCCCATTCTCTTCATAATAAAGCTATATGTGGGATATAGACAAGAGCTCTAAAGACGATTTGACGTCGTATGTGTAATGATGTGTTCGAATATAACGGAAACTGTAGCCGGATCTGTTCTGTTATATTCAGTTTTTGTTATCCAAATGTAAAGTATATACATCTTACATCTATTTATTACCTGAATTATGTGATCTGCTCATGTCTATGCTTTTTTTTCAAATGACGTGTGTAGTTTGCCATATTATATGTTGCATTTCAAGGGGATGAGAGGACGTCACGCAGATTTATCATCATGAGAGCAAAGATATTCTTGCAAACGAAGAAGAAGAGCACGAACTTATTTTCCCTGTCATAGCTAGTTACATTTACATCATATAAAAGCGTTTTGCAGACTGAGGTGTCACAACACGTACACTCTGTACACCAGAAGACGGGCTGCCTATTTGCACAGGATATAAAAGATGAACTGCTGACGCGATAAATTTGCAAAATTCTGTGCTAATCATAAAATGACGCAAAAATAAACAGGCAACATTAACGGGCAGTTGAGTAGGAGCGCAACAAATCAAGTCACGACCTATTTTTGAATTTTACAACAGTTGTACAGCTGAAACTGAAACAACTGGTGTATCATCATCAGATTGGAAGACATTGCACACTTGGAAAGGATATGACGGACAAAACAAGTAAAAGAAGTCATCATGTTACTTGGAAGTGTTTTGTAACAACCAGAAACGGGTGCATCTTCTGATATTATATTTATATGTCGTGCATGTACATGAAAACATCTCTCTGGAGTCTATTCTTAAAAACAGGATTGGCACTGGCAGACGCTGCTGGTATTTTAAGGAAACGTCAGGTTGTCTTTTCATAGCGTGCAAGAAGTATCAGGCAGCGTCATGAGTGCATGCAGCTGAAAAGTTGAGCCTATAACTTATTATCAAATATCAAATAAAATAATCACGTACATTTTTGGGGTGGCATGTTGATGTGTCTCTAATGCTTTAAATAATGCAGAAAGTTTTCTGTGAGTCATTTAAAAACTTATCGTTCAATACTTAAAATGGTTTTTGGAAGACTAAAATTTGAGCATGAATCAATGAGGAAACAAAATCGCTCATGAAGATGATATCCTTCCAGCTGCAGCAACCAATAAAACAAATAATATGGGTTACTAATTGTGAGTTGAGTAAACACAAATTTTTGCTGCTGCTGCTGCAAGAAAAGTATTTATAACCTTCGACTTAGGATCGACAGTGAAGCGTTATTGAGGAGTTTGGAGCTTTGCTTAAAATAAAATGCATCATGTATAATGACCATCTTGATAAAATCCTATATTTTGCTCAAGAAAATAGACTTTGTTAAAGGTGAAATCCTGTGCATGCCGGCATGTAACACGAACACGAAACGGAAATATTATCAAGTGCTCAAGGAGTTTTCTCAGCATATCTTCATTTGCGATAGTATGAAACTCGGTTCTGTTGGTTTACAATATTGAATATATTCGTTATTCGTTCATCAAAGTAATATATATACATCCAAAAATAATTTTTTATCATAAAAACTGTAGCATGCATGAGTTATGGATGTAACCCTATTTATAATGGGAACATTCATATATGATCATTAGCTGTATCTAGCAGTTTGCGGTGGCTTCTGTTTTTACTTCACTCAACCGCATGACCAGTCGTGTAAAGCTGAGAAAGCAATTTTTGGAAGGATTCTTGGTTTCTTCATCATAACATTCTGATTTCTGAGAGCGGGTGTGATAAACATATTATATTTATGTAGTGGGGCAGGAAATGGAGCCGAAGTTCATGTGTGCGCTAAATCATGATACCTCATAATAATGTTAACAACCAGGATGACGATGGTACACTTAACTACCGCGTCTAATATGCATACTATCCATCATTTAGCATTTTTATATAGGTACTAAGGGAAGTTTTTGCTTGAGCTGTTACAACACATATTTCACAGGAACATGGAATGTAGGTTCAGAAATCGGTGTGTGATTTCCTGTTAGTCTTCATCTTGGATGGAGGAAAGCAACACTGTTCTGCAGGACTACTGTAAAATACGATTCTTTTTTGATGAAGTGTTAAATTTATTGTTCGGTGCTTGCAAACGTACCGTGTGCCAACTCAAAAGCTCAAAATGAGCGAAAATGAAGTGGAAGGTCCATCATTTCTAGAAGATATAGTAAGCAAATGGATTATTCAAAACGAATCTTAGGGTACAAATAACAGCGCAATTTTTAATTCATCGTGTTTTTAATGTTCAGATTCAAACGTGCAAAATTTTCATCGCCGGTGCAGCTGTAGGAGCAGTAATGGTATTTGACTCATTTCACAGAATAATCACTCTACAATAGTTTTTAAAAATTTAGGAAAGCATTTCTTGAGGAAATTGTTGAGGAATTATGACGTGGATATTTGTGATTAAATATTGTTATGTAGACCTACTATCTTTCTCGGAATGTATTCTTCTTATCAAGATCCTCCCATGGAGGGAGCATGGATTCTTTGCGCGAAACTTACCTGAGTGTACCTACTGGTGAGGCAATGAAGCCTACTTCATTTGTTTCTGAATGGAGGGAAACAGATCCTGCAGAAATGCCTAAACTCAATCCGGAGCTACATAATAGACGACGGCGAAGCTCATTGTTGTATCCCTGTAAAAGATAACTTGCTTGAGAAACAAAAATATAATATTCTTTCATACAACAAATATTGCAAACGAATAGATATTGTTTAGCAATACGATTTCAAAATATTATGTACCTACTCATGTAGCGCATATAGCGTTAGCAAGAATAAAAATAAAATCTATGACCGATGAATCTATTAAAACTCCAGTGACCACTAAACACATTTTTTATTCAACGGTGTACGTGAAATATATATAATATATGTAGTTAGTACGCTTTCACTTGGAACGACCAGAATTAGCTGCAGGTTTCAAATTTCCCCATCTGCATGTTTCATGCTTTCATTCTTGTGTATGGAATGTGTAATAGAAGTGTACTTTGGTCTCCCGACAAGTCCCAATGATAGCTATACACTGTACTAATTGAGGGAATTACATTATCCAAATTAGGCATTGAAATTTTCTCCAATTACTGAGTAATTAAAACACAGTAAGCAAAGCTGGTTAATCATCAGTTTTGCAGTTGACTAAAAAGATCCTATCTCTCAAGGGGTAGTTGTCTTATATGATACATAAAACAGAAAAGATACAGTAACATAAATATGAATCTCTATCTCTTGAGGTGTAAATGTTTGTTTCTGCTGAGTATTGTTGGATTTCATTGAAAGTGTGTACTGTACAAACTCAGATTGGATTTCGTGGAAGTGATCCATTTTTTCAGGCATAATTTTGGTAATATCATTTTCTTCCAACTATCCCAAGTCTTTCTCACATTCACATCTAAAACTTTTGTTACCATTTGGAGATGGCCCCGTGTACGAATAAAAGGTTAAAATTGTTTTTTCTATCGTTGAACTCGAAGCAGATTGGTATTGGGATGATTCGACCAGGTTAAGTGCACTTTAGATTGATACTCTGATAATATTGGTTCATTGTGTATACGAGCCACGTAAATATGTGTGTGCAAAGTTTAGCATCCTAGCAATTTTAGAGTCTACTTGAGAACGAAGAATAGGGATATGTACACATTCAATGATGGTTATTTCTTGCTTTCTATGAAACTGGGCTGGTTAGATTCTCCACGAAGTACAAGTGCCACAATATTCATTCACCCAATTCAGCAGATCACCAGATGTAAAAGCACAAGCACTTTGATCCTGTACACTACTGGAAGCCAAGTTCTGACGACGACGAGAGGCATGAAGATACCTACCAAGAGCAGCTAAAAACCATTTTTACTACTTATAATAACACAACATCACCTTGTGTTCATCCAGATATGAATGTAACTGGGAATGCCGGCGGCGGCGACTGAATGCTCAAGCCTTCCCTTGTACTTTTACTGAAAAAAAAAATCCTTTCAGTTTCAGTGTTGGATAAACCATAAAGTTTCAGGCAAGACTCATGGGAGAGAGTACATGAGAAAAATAAAAAATATGCAGTTGCAGAGTTACAAACTGTTTTAGTACATAGAAATTTCTCGGAAGAAACAGCGCCGTTCTTTTTTCCGGTCTATATGCCAGATGTTTCCAATTTTAAAATAAAATAAAATAGGATGGGAACAGTATTCATTTCTCTCCTTTACTTTCCTTCCTTCATGTTTTGAGTGCATTGAACAACTATGTGAAAACACTGCATGTGAAAGCAAAGGAAAATTAGACCGCTGGTTTCACAGCATTTCATGATTTCATTTTTCAATTTTCCTGTGTCACACACAATGCTACATGCAAATGCAAAAGGAAGATAAAAATGTACTGGGAGCATTTTTGATAAGGTGAGCAGAAGCAGCGAAAGGAGTGCAGTCAAGCGGCAAGTTCCGTCATTCCATTCTCTTGGTGGAATCCTGCTTTCTCCACATCAAATCTAAATCAACACGAAGTAGTGGGTGATCCACATTTGCATCATAAATAAAATATATCTAGGAAATGAAGCGCTAGAGACGATGGGAACCATGCATAAATCCTGTTCGGAAATTTGCTTGCATAATTATTACAAACATTGGGTAAATATGTTTCCGCTCCGCCTTCGATTTTATCTGACGTTGCCGCGCCATTATTATCGGGATATTGTACTGATTGAGATTACGAAGTCCGAAAACTCTAATGTGAAAATTTTAAAGTGCTTTGAGATACGCTTCATTTTTGGAGGTTTATTAGAAACGTTGCCCTTTGGTGGTTCTTTATTACCACACATGCATTTTCAAACCGAATGTAATTACTTTCTAATGAAATTCCTCGAACCAGAAAAATGTCAAAATGCTTTTCACATCAAGAATTCGATTCCATGAACATAATGAGACAGGTCACATAAAAAGTAGATACACAAACGACTTGATACCTATAGTCTAGCCTGTGCAAAATTTTAATTTTGAAGAGGTCTAAAAAGAAGGGAAATTCAAGAGGCAATACTTTGAAAATATTCTCACAACGTTTGGTTAGACATAACTTGCAATAAAACTTCCGAACAATAACTTGATTCAGGTGCTCTGTCTCTAGTATCAAGGGGAACTGGTACTACACAGTAGAAAAAACGCAAGAGAAAGGGTGTACTGACAGATTTGCCAAATAATGCTGACTCAGTAATCTCATCTTGGCCCGGTCACTCGGAAGAAACAGCAAGAAACGGATATTGCAACTGTCGACATTCGCTGTCAGGGAAAGTGGAGAGTTTCCTCCACATAAAAAACAAAAGTTGCTTTCCCTTCACACAATGATCGCTTTCCGCACAACAAATCCGTATGCTCCACATTTCTGATGCAATGTAAACATTATTTACGCGCCATGTACATATTACTTACCACGGAATTTCCAAAAGGGAACAGTAGGGGTACGGGCACATACACATACATGTGGCATGTACCCACTCAGTCAGTAATTGGCAAGAAACAAGTCGTACTTCTGCACCCCACCTAACTGCTCTTGGCTTTTCCAGTAAGTTGTGAATTGTGATGATGATAATGATACGGCTTACAGAAAAGTTTCCATCGTTTACAGTTTGCCGTTTCACCAAAATAAAAACATGTACCATCTGCTACTGGCCAACAGTAGCCCATCGTCGCCACAAGATTCTCTTTTCGTTTTCCACCATGCTATTCTCGTCCTCACAATATTAAGCATTCCACAAAAGCTTTTATTATTTTCCTAGACTTCCACCAAATACAAGACCCATAAGATGGAATATTATTCTTACTGGGAAAGTTACCTCATCCGTGAAAGCTACGCTAAAGCATGTTTGGAGGCATTTTATCTCCCTCGGAATCTGAATGAGCGTTTTGGCTGCCTAAATAGAATTTCAGCACCTGCAGGACAACCATCGTGGAGCAGTAGTTTAGTGTACAAAGTGCCAATTAATTTTATGGTGTACCATTTTCAGTCGCTTTATCCAACGTTATCTGTCTCCTTCGAATTTAACTTTTGGGCTGGCTAAGATGAAATAATGCTCTATAGCATTTAAATTCTACGCTCCAATTTTCTTGATATGTTCATTTGCTAGCGACAAACTCTTGACTTTTTAGGAGTGTCTTTTCAAATGCCAATTTAAAAGGAATTCATGACCACAGCGTACAAAAGTGCTTAAGTGCTTTCATGTCCTGCTTTAACGGTTGAGGAAGACGTGGCTCACCATTTACTGTTTAATATTTATTTGAAAGCTGGCTGTGCCTAATTCGGTCTTAACTCTCTGACAAAACACCTCTTTGTACTCTTTCAGGATGGGAACTATGGCTGATATTTATTGGTGTTCGGTGAGACCATATTATGAAAAAAGGGATACTAAGTTTCAGTGTGACTGCTTTGCTAAAACTATCTACAATGGCTTCCCCCAAATAAAAGTATACGAACTACGAACTCTGAGACAATTAATACTTCTTCGAACTTTTAAATTTATTCTAAATTAATTAATTTCGTATTTGCATTTATAACTGCTTTTGAAATTGAATTTAATTTCAAGCAAGTTTCTGTGCGCTTAAATTACGTTGAGTAAGCTACTTTTTCCCGTTTGTAATACTCAGCAAAAAAGCAAGAATGCTTGAGAATATCCTCATATTTTTTCCTGGTTTCATCATTTTTTTCTCCCGTTTTGTTATGTTGTAAACTCATCCACCGAGAAGATGAGTATCTTCTTAGCTCAAGCTTTAATAACAGTGACATCCAGGCATGCTGAAACGGATACTAGAAACTTTCAAGAAGTTTTTGCTGTTGAGAATGAACGCGGAAAACTTGTTCTAGTAAAAATTGTGAAGGACTATGCATAAATATATGACCAAGAAGATGCAGCAGTGGCAATGCAGCATTTTCTTTTGCCAGAAAATATCACAATTTTATTCAAAGCCTAAAGCTATACCAATGACACACACATATGTACATGCAAGTATACATACATGAAGAGCACCAAACATTAATATCTTCATATTATGTACTTTTGCATGCTTTACTTCACTTGCAGGCTATTGCTATCAATGTTACGAGGAAAGTAAGCTTTTCGTATAATTTTGAATTCAATTCAGTATACTCGCCACTGCTACACCACCTCTATAGTTTCCACTTTCATCATCAGTATTAGTGTTCCTTTTGTGTACGTTTACTTGCTTACAAACGTATGTGGACAGAGGAGAAACAGAGAGATATAATATAACATACAACATATTACGTAGTTGGTGGATTCTTACATAATAATAAAATAGAGCTTTTAATGCAATATGGAGGAAACGGGAAGGAATGCCCCACATAGGCACATGCACACAACATTTCTCCAGTTTGCTCCGCCGCCGTCCACCGTGATCCCTTTCCTTACAGACAAACTTTCCCTTTTAAGGAAGTAAAAATGACTCACGCAGCATAATATGTACGTAAAGTTCCAACTACCAACTATAAGTCATGTATCTTCTGCTCTCATGATGATTATGATCATGGTGGGAGTTTGCTTGCATGTCAGTTTCCAACTACATAAGTACTTACTATATACACATTATTGTGTACATTCTTTTATAATGTTGTAACTTTCTCCGTATGTATAAGAATTTTCATACACACGTACATACGCATATTTATTTATATTAGATATTCTAGAGAAAAAATGTGTGTGTTACGGTAACACATGACGTTGCGTGCCCGCAGCCTCTTGTCAAATGTACACACGTCCTTTCATTGCATTTTATATTGGTCGTAGTCGTACTAAAAAGATGTAACCCATTTTTTGAAAGGAAGAAACCGAGTGCACGTATTATAAAACTTTAGCGAAAATTTCCAGTTGTGGACGATGTCGCCTACGAACAAAAAAAGGCATGGGAAAAAGTCACAAAAGTCTTCATCTTTCGTCGTGAAGAACACTGGAGTCTTGGGTATGATCTCCTTTTTTCAGTAGTTTTTCTCTTTTATTTTTATTTCACTTTTTTTCTGGGAAAAAAACAAAGCAAGTCAATAGTTCCAACCCATGGGTTTATGAAAAGGATGAGGAATATCTGTAACGCTGAAAGGGATGGGTAAACAGTGTATGCCGAACATTTTTAGAGAAAGTATGCTTATATATAGTTATTGTACACGAGTAAAAATTTTGGTTTGAGATGAGATAATAACGCAGAATATTATTACGGAATGTATGTAGAAGTCATAACATCATCATGTGTATAGTTTCTACAAACGTGTTCTTGGTTTCTAACTTCTCAAAAGAGAAAGCATAAAGAGCATGGTTATGCCACACAGTTTCGTTTTTCTGTAGTTGAGCAACTCTGTATTGTCTTAAGTTACAACAAGGCTACCACCCTCTGCTTTTTTCTCATCTCCAATTTCCCATGGTTGATTTTGGGTAGTTTTTTTTTACTTGTGGATAGAAATTCAAGTTGTAAAGAAAGAAAAAGCAGAAAAAAGACAGATGCCCATTAAATTATGACTCAGTTTTCTTATCTTACTGCCAGTCGTTTACAAGGAATTCTTCTTTTTTTTATCGAAAAATATACACTGTTGTCATCTAGTTACTGTATTGAATTATGAAAGCCTGGTGGGTTTTGGTCAGGACATCATTTTTTCACCAAGGTACGTTTTGTCAGTTTAGCTACCACAGTCATGACACACTAAAAGAACAAAGACGTAGTATTTTTGTGGTTCCAAATTCATTTTGTCATTTGAATGTCTCTCATGAAGCTGTCATCTTTTTTTTTTTTTTTTTTGCCGTAACTCACAAGTCAGTGTTGTAAGCTTAGACATGACCGATTTGTCTTTATCTTAAAATGTGTTGGTTAAACAAACTTCAATGTAATTTTATGAACTTATCGAATACAAGAGATAAAGTATAGGTTCGACATTGAGTTGTCTCCAGAATTCCCAGAGATTTGCATTATCAGCAGCTACATTTTCTACATAAACATTATGGGTGAAATGACTCGTTCTTCTGATAATGATTGGGCCGTCGCTTTCTGGCTGTTTATTTAGTTCAGTCAGTAGCTTTATGTACACAAAAGGAAAATTGAAAATTTAGGTGAAAAAAACAACATTTGCGATGTTTCACATAAAATCGGGATTGTAGAGAGCCAAAATGCATATTCAAACGAAATAGAACAGCTTTGAAAATGATGGTGTTCACGTTGTAAGCATTTACTTGTTGACGAAATAGAATGAAATGTTTTCACCCATTATTGATGAAAATGGGTGCAATATTTTCTATCTCTCAGTAGAATGACTGCACTAAAATAAAATATTCCAAATATTTATATAGCTCTACTTATATATTCTCCTAGTTATCAGTAGTTAGTGGTAATGTATTGTGTACACGAGAAAAGGGAAATGATCCGACATAAAAGGAGTTCACTGTCTTTTACTATTTTACTAAAAAAAAAGACGGTAATGCAGAGGCAAGTTTTGTTCCTCTGCTTTTATTAGCTGGATCCTTTTGGGTCTGTTATCTCATTCATTCCATTCTATAAAACGCGCTTTAGCGTCATGGGTGTGGAGTGAGTGGTAAAAGTTCTTGTTCACTCCTTTTTTCATGAAACGGTCCTCTTCTCAACATGTATTGCCTACTCTTAAGAGTATAAAATGAAAACATTCTGTACAAAAGATGTTATGCTATAAAAAATATTGTGCCAAGCTGTACACGTTTTTGGCAGAAGATATATGCGTATTACTGCAAAGAAGTAGACTCCAACAAAAATACAGACGTATTTTTATTTTAATACCTCGTTTATTTATTTACATTGCCTTTGAGCATGTTTTTGTAGAAGGTTGGATGGGAGAAATAGATTTCACAGGGGTGCTTCCATACTTGGCATTTTAGGCTTCATTACATTATTGCGTTGTCTTTAAATTGGAACAAAGTGATGATACCATTCTGTATTGTGAAGATTCTTTGCAACAAAAACTACACCGGAACATGAAATGAAGTGCTAAAACATGTATACATACAAACAAAATACCTACATACAAATTCATTACACAAGCAAAGAAGAACTTTTTTATTTTGTGTACTGCAGTCGAGTTCTGAGAAGAGGAATGCCTAACAAGACAGAGAGAGAGAGAGATAGAGAGTGTGTCACAAAAGGGTAGAATTTTTGTGAATGAATAGGTCATTAAGATAAGAGCGTTTCGTGGGAAGGAAGGAAGATTGGGATTCAAACATTAACGATGCTATATGTGCCTAATAAGGATTCATGATAGGGCTTGTTAATATGTTTGTGTGCCAAGACAGGGAATGACGAAGATGTGTTCTCTGTTTGTAGCAATGAGGATGTCTTGACATTGTTGGGTATTGGCGCGGTGGCCAAAATACTTTCCCCAATATTTCTGTATTGTTGGCCTGAAAGATCGGGGTGTGGCTTTGGGTTAATGGACTAAACAATAAATTCGACTGTGAACAATTGCCCTCATTCATCCAATTATATTTACCGTGTGGTCTTCACCATTAGAGATGGACTTTTGCCATATTTTACTACGTATTTGCAATAAAGTTAATATTGTTCTTGAATTTTGGGCTGAGAAACATATTGTGCGCTAATTTCCTTTTTGTACAGTATTTCTTAAAGTCCTTATATGTATTTAGTGAAATGTGTATGTACGTACATAGCATGATTGTGAAAGGAATGGAGATCGAGAGAACGATGCAGGCAAATTTATGTTAATTTCCCAACTATTTCACCTCCCTTTGACTTTTCTCTGCCTGCACTACGACCGTGCAATGAATCCGCGCAACAATAAAGTTCTTTGTGGAGTGTGAGGGTGCGGTTGGAGATATAAATTTAAAATGCTAATTAGCCTTATGCAAGATGAACTTTCTTTTTTTCTGGTGGTACATTTCTCGGGGCTGAGTTGTCATTACAGTAGACGTATAGAAACCTCAAGTTGCTGTTTAGCTTGTATCAAGGGGCATAAAGAAGGAAAGGGAAGAGATCTGTTGGAAACAGTGGCTCATTCAACTTTTAGACTTTCTTGGCACTAATGTTATTTCGTTGTTCAGTATTTCACATGTAAAATGCTGTGTACAACACTGCGTCGTCACGTCACGACATGTTTAACTTGGGCTTATAAAAAATGTTGATGTGGAGCTGCGTAGAGAGACGCTGAACTGAATTCATGTAAAATCCTTTGCTTTTCCTGGAAGCTTCACGTTCTCATTTTTTGTGGTAATTTAAGCATTTAGCTGGAGTATAATTAAGTAGGAATTTTCTGTAACAAAAGGTATCAATATATTTTCTACTCGCTGAGAAGTGAATCTCTACTTTGGACAACTTATTGGAAAAAGCATTAAAACTCCTCCCCAATCATGTATACTTTTTTTGTGTTGCGGAAAAAGTCACTTTTCATCTCCTGCTCTTGTCGGTCTTAACCGAGCAAATAACGTTTTTTTTTCAGAAGCACACATTTTAGCTACCAAAGCGCTTTTCAACTCTGCCGTTATTAGCTCATTTTTATTCCCTTATCTTCTTACTCGACTGACGCAAATCTTGCCAGAGGCGAAGAGTGAGAGAGTAGAGAACAAACCATTTCGTAAGCACTCCTACAGCCATTTATTAGACATAGGAATGTATCGGAAAGTAGTCTCGGTCAATCATATTCATTAGATGAATTCCAATAATCCTCTTTTCCAAGCAGAATTCTATTCAAGAACGGATTTTCTAGGATACGTTTTGTGCTCTTCTAATAATACGGGTGGGTGGACGAATGAAAATTTAGTTTCATGAGATACTTGCAGCATTCTGTGGTACTCTGAGCGTGTTTACAAAAGCATTCTCAACTATACGCGGAAACAACGAGCAAAAGCTACACAATAACAAATGTACAAACAGAGCAACAAAACCGAGCCTTGAGCTTTCCAAAGAACACAAAGGCTTGTATCTTTTCCTTTTGTTCAGTATAATAAGTAGATTTGCTTGTGGCTGGGAATCATGATGAGGTAATGGAACCTGAGAAAAAAAAGAACAGAACTTGTGGAAAAACCTATTATGTTGCGTTTCATGTGAGCGTATTCCAAAAGCTAATATACAAATCCTACAAGTCTAGACTGGGAATTGTAAGTGCATACTATAATTAAAAGTTATGGGCCATTTTCAGATTATTTATTAGTTTCATGTGAAGGAAGACTCCTATTTTTGGGAGGAAGTTGTATTAGTAGAGAGTTCCACTATAGCGAATTACCTACGTAGATAATAATAACTACGCTGCCATGCAGTTGCTACATTGAAGCTTTTAACACAAGCGGAAATGCCTTCATAGTACAACAACACCAAGGGATATTTCACTCCGTTGCGTAAAATGTAGAGAAAGGCGACGAAAACCTGGTCTCGCTGTGCATAATATCTTCCATAGCATTTTTATTACCTGCTTTGGTGGGTTCCTGTCCTTATTTTTGTAACGGCCTAGCTCACTTAAAAGGGAAATGCACAAAAACAAGTTGGTAAATCATAAATGCTGTCGACATACTGAGAGAGGAAGTAGTAATGTTTTAAAATTGTCAAACTCCATTTTGTTCGTTCTTCATCGGTTCCATTAGCATTCTAAATTAAGTTAAAAGTAATATAAATGTGGGTAGACAGACAATATTACGATGATGCCCTTCTGGAAGCCGTTATTCTTTAGCTCACAAAGTGTTACTAACTACTCTTTGTTATTATGACTCATCAGTAGAGAAAACTCGTCCGTATTAGTACTTCCTGAGTACTAACGAAGATCCTATTCCTGTGGAAAATTTTTCTCATTATATTGTGCTTATATATTTATGCACACTATTTGTATTTGGTGGTACACAACGAGTCGAGTGTATCTTGTGATGATGATGGTATCACTCAAACTTCATTAGAGACGAGTTGTTGTGTGAGAGGAAAAGAAAAGAAAGAAAAAAGGGGCTTGAAAAAGTTTGGATGAAGGAAGTAAGGCCAGAGGAAGTTTAGTTGTAAGTCTAGTGTAGCCAGTTTTTGTAGTGTCGGTGTAGTTTTAGCAAGTGAAGTACGTTTTTGCAAAAGTTGGAGACTTACGTGTTAAACCCCTTATGGTCCGTTTGGGACTTGTAAGAAAACTTATGTGATACTCTTCCGTATTTTCATTCCCTTTCTCCCTCTGTGGACTCGCGGAAGACTTCAGAACCTTCTTTATTGTAAATAATACCCTATGACTTGCTCTCTTTCTCTTCATCATTATTGGCCTGTCACCTCACGAATTTATTCTCCTATATTATGTTGCTTAAAACTGTAACAGTGAGACTTTTTATGCAGGGAGACGCAAATCTTCCTTTTTTGTTGAGCATATAGCACGTGATGTGATCATTCAAACTTTGCATATTTTTGAGCATCTCCGTTTAAGACACTATAACTTATAACTCCAATGTCCTCATATTATACGAGTAATAATTAGGACCCTTGCTGTTGGTGTCGGTGGTTTGCAGAATGAAAATGGTATACGGTCCTCTTTTCTGATAGGTTTGATGATAATAGTAGTGGAGCGACCTTTTGTACAGAGTAAATGTCACTCCTTTGCAGTTTTCATGAGCTTCGAGGTGCCGTTTCTGGTAAAAACCTTGTTTTTTGCTTACAACAGGGGAAAATGTCCTTTTGCTTCTCTGGAAACTTTGGATAATCTTTATGGTTTTATAGTACCGGTTTTTGAGGAGGTATGGTATACGTTTTTAGTACTTGTTGTTATTATGAAAGTTGACAATAAAGATTATGATGGAATGAAGAGCTGAAATTAGTTGGGATATAAGTAGCCAATGAGCCCACTTGGATCATGTTTTTTTTTCAGAGAGAATATTTATGATGGAGTGTATATGGTGTAGCTTGAAAGTACAATAATACGAACCGAGCTGAAAAAAATGTAATAATGGTCTAAAAAGAAAAGAATGGTTTGCCTTACTGAAAGACTATTAAATTTTATTGACAGTGCGTTATCATCAGGCCAAGTGAAAATGACAGTTGACAGAGCCATCATGCAGTATTTTTGGGAGAATTTTGGTATAATGTATAGGAAAATTTGCTTACAGTTTCCTACAAGGAGAAACATCAACATTCTACTTTCACTCGAGCACATATTTTTCATGATACAGTCTTACAAGCGCGTTGTGCACACAAATATACATAGCGTTATAATATATATTATTACTCGTATATAAAAAAGTAAAACAAGAAGCAGTTAACAACAACAATCATATATATATAAGGAGTAACATTACATTTTCTAAACCTCACAGCTCAAAATATTTGGAAGAAAACTATAAAATAGCAATGGTAAAGTTAAACATCTACAAAAGATGTAAAAACAAGATTAAGATTGAATAATATAAAACATTTTAACAAAAAATTCAAACCGTACATTTTCATCGTACACGTCCAACAAGGCGAGTAGATACCTACTATAAAACTATGTATAGCATTTTGTCTAGAAAGTTGATCAAGAGAGTCGACTTGCGTGTTGCGCAGGTTAAAAATTTCCAGTTGTGCGTAAAATGTAGCTGTACTTTGCTGATCTAATTTTCTACTCGCTAAACAGGAAAATATTTTATAAGTACCTACATGCATATGTGTATTCGCGTAATATAATAATAATAATATTTTGAAGTTTCAGTAAAGTATGCAGTTCTAGGTATAATACAAGTTGAATATATTTTGATACGGCTAATAACGATAGATATTTGGTAACTGGTATGACGGCTCCAGTGTTCATCTTTTAGAACCAAGCTCCTTCGGTAATTTGGGAAAATTTTTTGTTAAAACCTTCGCTTTCTCCCGTGCAATTGCCAGGAGAAGTAGAAGAGGAGTCAACTTTTCCGGGTAAATTGTTATTGTTGCCATCTTGCTCCACAACAGTCTTCTCATTAGATGCCTCACAACCCTCTGGGGAGTTTCTTCCTTCTTCAATTACAGAGCTGACTGGTGAGCAGCTCTTCACCGGAGAACCAGTATGGGATCCAGGAGGACTTTTATGCAACACAGAGATAATTCGCGGCGTAGTGTCAATGGGCTTCGAAGCAAAGGTCAGGAGCCCACCAACTCCACCAGCAAAGATAGAGTCAAGGGCACCCGAGATGGTTGTATTTTGTGACGCATAGATGCTCGACGACGAGGATGACTTTAATGGAATTTCTAAAGCGGGTCTGCTACTTCCGCTCCTCCCAAATCCTCCGCCACTGCTACTAGCACCACAACCACCATTATTACCAGTGGCAGAGCCTCGGCACTTATTTTCACCAGTCTCATCATCCCGGTAATAATTAGAGGAACTGTAAGAATCATAATTAGTAGTAAAACTTGGTCCGTCCCCACTAATCCCCACGTAATCTTGAAAGTCGAACGTATGTCGACGAGAAAGAGGGATCTTTCTGTTCTTAATCGTTTTTGCCACAATCTTTCCGCCAAAGTACGTGGTGGTTGTTCCTGCAGATCGAATTTTGTTCAAAACATCAGGATGTACGTATTTGCGAGAGCGGTAGTCTTCTGTGGTACTGGTGCTAACACTGGACGAATATGAGGGATCCTCCTCTGTTAAGGGTACTTGGCAGGAAGTTCGCAACATGCTTGGGACACTGGAAGGGCTAAGCCCAGTATTGATTTTCGGGGAGAACTTTGCTGGTTCAGAGATCTTTCTTTCAATTGGATTCTTATTCATTGAACTAACGCAACTGCTTCTTCTACCAACGCGGACACTGCTACCACCACTATTACCATCCACTACATCTCCAGTTGTTGTGTTTGCAGCAGCAGCACTACACCTGAATTTAATACTCCCACTACCACTACTATCTGTAGTGGTTGCTGATGTTGTTTTCGATTCCGTTGCTGTTGCCGATGGTGCAATAAATGACGGATAGCTTGGGCTATTAACCGGGGAGTTTGTCTCACTCATCAAAATAGGCTTTCCAAATCTCCGTCCCATTGACGGGAAATCATCTCTCATGCTTTCTGACCGGTATATCTTGCTCGTAGGATTTGACTTGATGTAACTTAAAGACTTTTTAACAATACTAAAGGACCCTGAAAACCCTGTTGGTGTAGGAGTACTCATATCAACAGAATTCTCAGACCCGTGGTTATTACTTCTCATTTTCAACATGTTCTCAAACACATTCCGCACGTTCTTTACGGTATCTGGTGCTGGCAGCTCCTCCGCTAAAATGCTCGTCTTCGACGAGGATTGCTTTAGTATTCCACTAGCCATTCCGCATGCTGATGATCCTCCCAAAGAGGAAATTCCTGTGCCCATGCTCTGCGACCGACGCAAGGAGCCACCTACTGACGCTGTTCCATCTCGCGAACTTATATTCATCAGAGTAACTGGCCTTTTGTTCGATGTGGGTGGTGATGGGATAGAATCCCGGTCGAAATTCGTTTGTCTCCTGTAAACAAGCAAAGAATAGAAATTAATTATTTTGTTCGTAAAAGCCATAAAAATTCTTTCATTCGATATATTAAATTCTGCACACACTTTTCTCATCAATAATAAATCAGTTGTCATATATTTACAAAGTCACGGGTTAATAACTTGGAAAATATTTGTTTGCTCTGTTTTGCAGGTAAGAAGCCACAAACAACAAAATAACTAGAAAACTTTGAGAAAATCGAAGTTGGGAGGTGTGGAGTAGAGATGGTGAAATGGAACCATACGTACAGAATGATAAATGAGTCAATTTAACAAAGTTCGTTCTAATGTACGATGTACGTATAAGGTAATACCAAAAATTGACTTATTATTACGGTTCTCTCACCGCTGCCTTCGACATACTTTTTCGTTTGCGTGAGAAGTGACAAAATAGCATGCAGACTTCGATATAACTGCACCTGTAATTTCTTTGTTTCAATCTTCGGTAAAAATCTTTCATCAAAGACATGATCAGCTCGCATTAACTCACGGAAACCTACATCGTACAGATATAGGTGTTTCAAAGCTTTGGTCGTGGTACAATTTGCAAAGCTAAGTCAATTACCGAAATCATTTTGAACTTTTAAGACTAAAAAATAGGAAGGAGTTGATGGAGGGTAAAGAAGAGCCTCTCACGATAATGGATTCGGGTCAATTTAGAGGCATTTGAGAAACGGGTGAAAGTCTAGAGTATGAGAAGGGAAGTTTCTGCCATAACCATACACACAATCACACCGCATGTATTCATTTGTGAGACCAAGCCATGTGATGCGTTATAATATTCATACCAGCAGCAACCACCAAACGTAGTGGTTCCGTCCATGAGTTACCTACATAAAAACCGTTGGGATAGACGTTTGCGTGGAATGTGAAATGCTGATGATTCAATAGAAAGGAATAATCTACCAATTTCAATCCGGGGCACATTCTCCTACCTCTCAACTACTGAGCCTAAAGTGGTGTAGTGCCTGCGATATTGGTGCTTGCTAGGTGCTCTTCTCACAATGGGACCACACGGATAAGCCAATGACCGATTTTGATGATTCTTTTTCCATTGAATAGAGCATAGTCGAAAACCTCTAAATATTAAATT
>JAQIXX010001697.1:0-30935 GCA_034700605.1 Willowsia nigromaculata | reverse complement strand
TCTTTTGTCAGATTTGACCACTGAGCGCCCACTGTCGTCTTGCGTGCTGTTTGAAATTTCTAGCGGGTTTTATTTTTCCTCGAGTTGCTGCTCTTTCTCAGTAAAAATAGCTCTCCATTAGTTGACTTGTCTTCTGCCCTGCCACCCACCGCCCATCAAAACAAACTTGATACGAGAATGGGTAAGTGGTATAATTAAGGAAAATGGCTATAATGAAGGATCAAGTGCGTATCTATGTTATGTTGGAAACTCTTGAAGAGTTCTGTTATGTCATATGCAAGGAAATCCCAAGCCTGTTTTTCTTATTATATAATTAATGCATGTAGTGAAGAAGGATTTCATTGAGTTGGAACAAACCAAAAGCAGAAATATTTTGAATTAGGGACTGCAGCGTATGACCAACTTCTAAAAGGAAAATATGCATGTATTTCTCTTCTTTTGTGGTAATTATCTGGAAGTAAAATGATGGTAATAAAAATGATACTGAACGCTGACGATGATGGTGAAGTGAAGACTGCTATTTTCTGGGAATAAAACCGTCAAAGAAAAGAAAGCTCGTTAAACGTACCACACATTCAATTTTAATTTCTTTTCCTTTATTTATATGGACACCCATACTATATATTATTCTGATGATAAACGATAATAGCTTCTTTTGAATCCCTTTCCTCTCATTTTGATTATAATGTTGATGAGGCTATGTTCTTTCAACGTAATTCCGCATTTTTAGCAACAATGCATCAACTTTTGGAGGAATCTTGGAAAAAGGGAAAATATAAAGTTATATGACCGGAGGATTTGTTGTTGTGGCATGGCTTGCGGCTTCAAATAAATCATATAGAAATTATGCAACCGCAAAAATTTTCTACTTTATATCTGCATGCAAAACAGTCTGAAATTGAGATGGGTTGTATTTCAAAAATACTCATTTCTTAAGATTTTCTTTATTTTTATATCCCCACTTTTACATGAGGGATTAGAAATGTCTACCAGTTCAGAAATACGCTATTTTTGCAGGAACATGATACTCTTCTCAAAGTCAGAATAATTTGCTCAGTAAAAAACTATTTAAATATTTGCCTTGAAACCGTGTATCAGGAGCAGTACTATTTTTGCAAAGAGTAGATGACAAAATAACATGTAAAAAGTACACCATAACTCAGTTATATTTATGAATAGAAACAAGGCAACATGTTTTATTGTTCGTTAAAGCGTAATCAAGTTAGTCAACAGTGAATAAATATTATATATAACTATATATAATAGATATTCCAGTTATGAATATGCAGTTTGGTGTTTTTACAAATATAAAATCCACAAACCTTCTCGATTCTTCAAATCAAATGCCTAAATTTACATCAGCGTTTCATCTTGATTATATTATTGGTCACTAAAATACACACTTACAGTTTATATATCACTTGCGCCATTTTTTATTGTCTAAAAATAATCTCTTTTAGAAGCAAAGCAAACCAAAAACCTGGAACGGGATTGTATTGTACAAAATATTGCATATTTACGTACGGTTTCACAAGATTTTCCATTAAATTTGATTCTCTGGAAGAACATGGTTTTCCCCTTGGCATTTCCCATACAAAACAGTAAAGAGAAAGCAATGCTAAAATTGAGGGATACAACACAACACTAGAGGTATATATTATATTACACAATAGTCTTTTTACTTTGATAGCTTTCTAATAAATGCATTTACTACAGTTGCGAAATAGACAACCAGACACTTCAGTTGGTAAAATCCTAGATGATATTTCATTATATCGACATGCAACACTATAAACTATATATACAAACGCATAACAATAATATTTAAAAAATAAATTCATAATTTTATTTACATATCTACTCTAAATAAATATATATTCATGGATTATTCTATATTTAATACTTGTCTTTCTTTTGTACACAAATTTACATACAAAATATAATCAGCATATTTTAACAAAGCGGAATAATAACAGGTTACACACACACAGGCTCCAGCAAAAGTTACTTTCTCTCTGGATTCTCTGGATGGAGATGCAAAATCCTGATGGACGTAGATTGAAACAAATGGAGTGAGTGTGTGAGTGTGCATTCAAAGCAGAAAACATTCGACTTGTCCTAAAAAAAGGTAGGTATTCACCCATTCGTTGAATATGTGCGTCAACAAGAGAGGAAAACACCTGAATGAAACATTCCCTTTATCTGGTACAAAGCGTTTGCCTCCAGCGTACAAGCTCGTTCCTATAGACTTGATTGTTCTGGTCCGGGCTTGGTGAAAGTATGCATAAAAGAGAGGAAGACGACTCAACTTTCTCTAAGTCAATTACACTTTTAGGTAGTAGCAGTGGTGTGTGGTGGTTGGTAGATGACAATAATAACAAGGACGGCAGGGAAGTAAAAAGTTGAGAAGTATGTAGGTAGGTATTAATTTTCCACAGCTTTTCTTCTTTACACTTTGGATCTACTTTTTGGTACACACAAAATGTACGGAGGAATAGTTATTGCATTATTTTCCACTCAATCCTTCTTTGAACTTTTCAAGCCTTTATCTCTCCTTCTTTCCTTATCCCTCTTTTGATGGCGTCGCGGCGTTGGTGGTGGCATTTATGAATGTGTATTTATGACGGTTCTCTTTCTCATCAAAATTGTATTTATGAGGCCGAGTTTTGTGATGATACACTTTTTTCCAGTCTTTCTTTCTTTCCTTAGAATGCAATAAGGCGTAATGAATAAGGAAGGGAGGTTGAAAACGGAGACTCGCATTTCTGAGTCGGTTGAGCATTTCAAAAATGGTATGTTGGTATGTCTATGGCTTTGGTCATACACAAACTGCTCGTATTACATCCCAAAAGTCGACTTGATATTTTGTAAAAGTAGTAGTGGCTGTAGTGGTAATGCTAATAGTTTAGTTGTAGAAAAGTAGTTTTCTTTTTTTAAGCCATTGAAATACCACTTCCTGGAACTACAGAATCACCAGCTCTACTACCACTGCCGCCAACATCCACTGTCGTTGTTGTGGACTTCTTTTTATTGCCGACATTACCACTTTTTCCTCCCTCGCCACCAGTACTTGCTTCCCCCACGGTTGACACATGAAATGGAGTCAGTATTCTCAGACCTGCAGTAAAGAAAAAAGAGAAACATCAGTAGACATATAGCAAAAAAGGATGTGATTGTCGATGCAATAAGGTTCAATTAAAATGGCAAAGAAATTAACAAAGTCACTGAGATCATAAGAGAAAGTGAAATGGTCAGAAGAAAGACAATTACAACAAAGCAAAGAAGAAAGTAGAGTGCAACATTCTGTTTTTTTTTGCTTCCACTGCATTTCTGGTCCAAAAAAGAAAGTAACAATTAATTCTGCAAACCTTCTGCTTTCACTTTATACTTCTCAACTCATTGTTGTGTGTAAACACAGTTTAGGAAACATTTCACGCAATCTTTCTAGAAGTTAAAGAAAGTTAAAGGTCTTTAAGATTTTGAACGGGTGACACTATCTTTTAGAGCATCTCTGTCTCCAGAAAGAAAACTTATTCTTCTCATTACACTTTCACATTTTCCGGTCTTGTTTCCACTTCAAAGCTTCTCCTTTCCTTTTTGCCTTTCCTACTTTCTTTACCCTCCATATTCTTATTTTCTTGGAAATTCTCCACCAAGCATATCATGCAATGCCTTGAAAACTGTGTGAAAGCAGACCTATATTGTATCTAGAGCGAAGCATACAAGCAATGGTAATTGCTTTCTTCCTTCTTTTCCCCGTCATTTAATGCATAATTATAGAACGACCATTGCATCTTCATCGCGATTTCTTATTTTATCTATCATACCATATATACTTCGTTCACTAACCTTTTCTGGTAAGATCTGCTTCCGTGTTCAGCATCTCCTGTAGGTCGCTCGCACTACATCTCGGAGTGTCCACTTCGTATGTGTTGTTAAACAGACTATAGTCCACAGCATACTCGCCAAGCTCTTTCCTGAATGTGACCAACGGCTCGAAACGATGACCCCAGAGAATTTCTACGCACACACGTGAGAAAGAGAGGATTTATTGAGAAGAATGGGAATGAGTGCACTTCCTCCCCGAATCACCAGCAAATCTTTTTGGCACTGATATTGGCTCAATAAATGCTGCATAATTCATTTTGTAGCATGTGCAATACATAAAGCAATGTAGTTAACAGTTTTAGCGAATAGCTCAGGGAGCAATAAAGATATCGCCAAAATAGATCGAGAATCTGGTGTACCCGCAAGAGCACACAAATTTGGACGAGATCTCTTTACCGTAGTAGTAATTGGGGTAATAAACGGTTTAGCTTGTTCATCAAAACGGTGGAGTCAGCAGAAAAAATGATACAGGAAATGGACGTCAAGGTATAAAAAAGGATAGAAACGGTAATGACCTCCTATTCAGTAAACTTTTCAAAGGACTTTGCTGTGAATGCTCATGAAATGACAATGACATTGCATCCATTATTCAAGCATATAGTTATCCTTCTTTTCATCATAATGATTATCCACGCACCCCGTAACATAATCATTATCACAATAATAACAATTATCATATCCATAACGGATAGTGTGGGTGAGGAAATAGGAAATACGAACCTGATGGTAGATACGAGCTTCTAGCTTGGGTGGTAGCACCAGTCGACTCGATAACGCCTTCCAGAATTACCACAATTTCAAACTTTTCTTTGATCAGCTCTTCTGCTGAAATGTGGAACAGTGGCGAGTCCTGATCAATTATGTGAACAACGATCATCGGCCAAATAAAGAAAATCGCTTGCTGATCACTGTCCACTCCAACTTTCAGCTCGTGTTGGTAGAACGGCAGAATCTCACCTTCGGAAGTCTGCCTCCTTTTGATCAATTGAGCGCGGATGGAGGCACAGATTATGTGGCTCTGTGAAAGAAACCAAAGTCATTTAACAAAGCAAGTAAAATAGCAAAAGGAAATGGCAAACGATTATGTGGAGATGCGAAGTGCGAGAAAATGGAAAAATTACTTAAAACGTGTAAAGAAAACCAAAAAATGAAATGGATGGAGGAAAAAAAGACATTTTCCTTTGACAGCTTTATCGTCACACACAATGAATTTTAGGGAACCTTCATGCTCCACGAAACTCCACATAAAATGTGGACTAATTATCGTGATGCTTCCTAAAAAATTAGAATCATCATTGATGCATGTCCCCATTAAAAAATGGTGACTAGTATTTTAGCTCGCAAATATACTTCATCTTCTGTCAAAATCAAATGTCAGATCAAAGGAAAAAGGATGGAGGAGACGACATCACCTCCAAATACACACACAGTATCACTTTCTCCCTCCACCTCTTTCCTTTGAAGATTTTCTTTCTTGAGGTAACGTAATCACAATTCATTTACACTCTGTCGCAGCCGTCGTTTTCTTCCCACATCGCTTCTCCTTCTTTTCATGTCGCATTACATTTTCCTCCTTTGTCTCTCTCTCTTTTTCTCATGACACATTAGCAGATTATATTTTTATCTTCACCTCAAAGTTTTCACAGAGAAAGTGAGACACACGGAGTAGGATTTTGCAACTTCACATATCACACCTACCTGATCTCTCAAGTCGCCCACACGAATTTGCAGTGTGAAATTGCCATCCCTTTTGTTTATCACGGCATACCGACTGAACATCAGCGTCTCCGTTCGTTTCTTGGGACGGCTCATTTTCGTGAAGACGACACCAACCATGAAGGCCTTTTGTTGTTGGAAAAATTGTGGTGACCAAAAAAAATCACATCAGGATTGTATGATGTTGGGTTGTAGTAGTTGTTAAATTTTCCGATGGGAAATACCACCAGCGTTCATAAAGTGGATCCATAAAAAGGAGAAAAAAGAAAACATGACTTTTTAGCAAGAAGAGTTATGGTTATTGGTTATCATGTCTGTATAAAATGACGAAATTGGATGTGATGCAATATTAAAAGAAAAGATAAAAGGGAAGAGGGAAAAAATGTCATATTAAATATTTTCCTGTTCCATCACTTTCACAAGGAATAATAATATTTCAGAGTTTAGGTAGCTATATGAGTGTTCCTAAATATATTCAATTCTATTTTTGAAGGGTACAAGGCAAGAATGATAGAGGAAAACAGGGAAACTAATAGGCAGGTAGGTTTTGTTGGATTGATGTGAGGTAGCAGAAGTGCATGCTAGACGGATGAGCGTTCCTGTTACTCTAGACGGAACATCAGCTAGAGGTGGAAGGATATAAATGTAAAATATTCAGGTGGAATAAGAAATGAGGTGAAAGTGGGGCCTACCTAGATATTTCATGGCTGTGTGGTATGTGCATAAAAAGCTGAGAAAGATGGGAGTTAAGATGGAGGGAAAAATTGTGCAGTTGTTCGTGAAGCGTTGTTTTTTATGAAGAAGGGGTGGTACAAACATCGCCATAAAACATTAATGTCACTGTACTCGTTTTTAAATGAGTGTTTCTCGGTACGTACCTGGATTATAGTTCCCAGAATGCTCTGTATACACTGGAAAAAAATAAACAAAGTGAAAGCAAAGTAGATACATGTGTCATATTTAATTCATCCGAAGAAGCTTTAAAAAGAAAGGGTTTCTGATTTCAAGTCGCTGGTGGTCATACTTTTTTAATATTATAAATTGAACGACAGGTTTATAGCATGTCACTCATGTTACTCCTTTACAGCCTTGTAAGCAATTTTTGTCGTGAAAGGAGTAGGAGTGTTCTTTTCACTCTAATCTTAGAATAGTTTGCATTTTTAATGATATTGGATGATATAGTGAAAGCGACGTAGGAGAATTTATATTTATTATTTAAGAAATAGAAAGTCGCTTCAGCATTTGTTTTATGGAACGAATGTAATTTCATGTTGGAATTCCTTCCGTTATTCAAGAGTCACAAATCTGTTTGCTAATAATATTATAAATTTACCATCATAAAAATGGCTTCCGGACATTCCTCAGTTGTGTACCTTGATCCATAACCGATTGTTGTTTGGGTTTCAATGCTAAAGAGGAATGCGCTCGTGAAACCGTGTAGATTGCTGACGCAAGGTTTCCAGCCTGTGAAATTAATTAATTAGTTATTATAAGCAAGCCATAATCATTCGTTCAAAATGACCATTAGTGTTGGTATTTACTTGAATCCTCCTGCAAATTTTCAACCTCCAAGTCTCCGTGTGTGTATGAAATTACCCAATATATAGCAGCAAAACATGTCCACGAACTGAGAAAGCTCATTGCGAATAGTAAAAACGTCCACCTCCACTAAAACAGGGTAATTTGAGCAACATTTTATGTAAAGCTTTTAAATGTTAAGCGGAGTATTGCTGGAAACATGCTGTTTATGAAAAAAGGAGATTATATTGATTACCTGCAAGTCAACAAGCGTAATGAATAAGTCAGCCAAATACTTTCGTCTTCTTTTTGAAATATTCGTTTGGTGGAGGTTAGTGTCCCCATTTTTGAAAATGACCCGTTTCCTCATTCGTCCATACTTTGAACTAAATCTATTTTTGAATCTACTTAGCGAATTAATCGTAGCTGTATAAGTCGTGGTATGATCATCCAATCCTGACAGTCCATTAAATGTTAGCGTTGCATTATTGCTAGTATCTAGTGTATCATCATCTCTGCTGGAATTCCTAAGAAATTCTTTTCCTCCCCCTCCACCGCTGCTGCCTCCAGAAGTTGATGAAGATACGATTTTAGGCTTGCTTCCCCCACTTTCTGGAGATGATGGTGTACCAAGTAATTTGAGCTCTTCTTCAGCAACATTCCCTCCACTACTTGCTCCCTTCTTCCCAGAGGCACTTTTTGAAACTAAATTGTCAGAAGTATCTTCAACTCCTCCAGGTGTCCCTCCCCCTCCCTTTAGATAACCTGATTTTAACGCTGTAGCCCATCCTGGCTCTGGGCTACTGTCTGCCTTTTCCACGTCCTGAACTTTCGCCATTTTTAACTTTTCCTTTTTTCTCTAAGAATTCTCTAGTTTTTGGAGAAGGAATGGAGAAGACAAAATCACTGGTCACAACTCAAATCGAAATTGTGCCACTGGACCACTCTAACTATTTAAACTTCACCAAACTTTTTTAACGCTTAATGAATTAAATTGAATGCATATTTAATACTTTGAAACTTAATCACTCATATTTCTACATTATAAATAATTTTCTTAGGAAGGAAGTTTAAACAGTCCCTTTAATCTATAAATTATGATGGGGATACAACAAATATAACGCTTGCATGTAAATTATTCATGATTTGGTTTGGGTAACGTCAACCAACGCTCACTTTTTCCATAAACATTCATGAGTGAAGTCCTTCTATGCAACTTCAATTTTTTTCGCATTCAAAATCTTTTCACTGGAAGACGATGCAGTCCCATGAGTACATTACTTAGAACGCTTCTCATATTCTTTGGAGAATTCAAATTAGATCTTCTTTTCCCTTCAAATTCTTAGCCCATTTAAAATGCACTCAGTCTTTAAAAGCCTGGAAGAGTTCACTCATATTTCAAGTAGTAAAGATATGCACATTCGTCTAGTGAAATCCTGGTTGTCCCAGAGTAGTTTTTTAAAACATCCAAAGGAATCTATACTGTAGCAAGTTGAAAGTGAAAATGTAAAAATCCATTACGTCGGTTTCACGATAAAAATTAAGATGTTAAATTTAAACGCGAAAAATATTAGACAATTCACTGTTTCTTTTATTACAATTTATCTCGTGGTCAATGGTTGACTTCGTCAATAACATGAGGGAAGATTCTCATATTGCAATGAAAATACAGGAGTAAAGTCAGAGAATACTGGAACTAGACACTTTCGGATAAAATAAAGTTGTGTAAAGCACTTCCTTCCGTTTAAGCATCCCTTGATGTCTCTTTGCCTCAACATGTGCATAAAAGGAAATTGTTATTGTTGTGTTTATTGCATGGCTTCTTTCAAATCCCAATCGACTAACGCTGACTGCAGCAGAATGATGTAATGATTTTGTCTATAAAAGCACACATTTTTTATACTGCATGAAATAAAACGAGACAGCTTTTTAACAATCAAGTAACAACATAGAATGACAAAGTTTTGTCACGAATGAAGAGGAGGAATCACGACGGGAGAGATTGCCGCAAATAAATGCTCTTGCTCTTTATTCTTTTTTTGTCACTGTTACGCAACCTCTAAACAAAGGAAAACATGGGAATGCGTTTTAAAAATGTTTACAAAGAGGGTGAAAAATGTATGTGGACATGTAAAAAACCACGTCATTTCCATAATATCCATACATCAGCGGCACGCACATTAGTTGGCGGTCTTACAAGGCCAGACCAGACAAGACCACAAAAAAAGTTAAAATAGATGATAGCTAATGAACAATAGACTATATGAAAGAGGAAAACCAGAACTACAAAATGGCTAGACGTTTGTTTGGCCAACTGACATACATTTTTTCAAGCATGTTCCCACGAATTACGCTGTGCAATTAAATTCATTCTTTCAATAATTTTTGGCACTGCACTTTTTTAAACTTATGATTTTCTTATCTTAATTTTACATCTTTTCAATTACCAGTAGCTAATAGCACTTGATTAACAAAATGTGAACACAAAGCGGCTACTGTATCAATCAGATCGTTCCATATCTCAACGCGACACTCAATGCGCACACTAATCATAAATGATGATGACCGAGGTGTGAAGATCTTGACGAGTGCGTTGCATATCACATCTCGCGTAACACTGCACTCAACTCAACACTATTCACTCAGCACTCCACCACTTTTTTTATCATTTATTAGAGGCATCATCATCAAACCTTGTTTTCTCTATCGATAATCATGTTGATGGAGCTGATCAGCATCACCGTCAGTGCGTGGCATATATTAGACCCCAAATTATTCTTCACATAAGGATTATTGCAGCAGGCGAGAAGTAAAAGTTTTTCATATTTCATTTTTTACTTCATGCATACATCATTTAATATAAATGATGAGCGGACGTGGTGTCTATGACTTGCTGTGTGTATTCCTAATAATCATGGTATGATATAATGACTAGAGAGCTGAGACGACCATGGTATAAAAAATTATTTTGTTTGCACTCAGAGACAAGAAGACTTGTGTGCAGAGCGTAAGTGTAGTAGATAATCTTGAAGTTATGATTGAATCCGCCTTTTGTAAAAATGCGTGTATCCCCCTCTTCAAGATAGCTTTGTGCGCTGAACTCTCTGCTGAAGATAATGATGTTGATGTTTCCGAGTGCTGGATTGGATTTGAACGGATTATTATTCTAATTTTTCAAGCCAAGTCGATGAGCACGAACTTCATGGTTCTGTCTGATTTCTTCTACTCATTTGTAAGAGCTTTTTTGTGTGGGAATTAAACCAGCATTCTTGCAAGAAAAGCATGCGGCTTCGTTGAGAAAAATCTAAAGAAGAAAAGAAGGGAAGAAAAAAATAATAAATTTTTATTATGTTGCACTGTTTAAAAAAATGAAGCATGACCAACTGGCAACTTTTACAATGAGCTTTTCTTACGTAGACAGATTTTGAGTTTCTATTGATATTCCTCATTTTCTATTCATTTGAGAACCCTTTTTGTCGTTCACTTTCTGCCTTTACGAGAGGTAATCTCCTTTTTTTGACGAAGCTATGATCAAAAATATAATTTATGTTTTGCAGTTTTTTCGGGGTATTTCATTGAAATAGAAGGTCAGAGCGATGGAAGATCTGGCAAGGTTGGTTATGCAATACCTACCTATTCAACCCTTTGAAGATTCATGCAAGTTTTTCAATGAGCACTAAAAATGTAAAGCTTGTAAAATGAAGTCGATTTTTAACAGCATGGCATAACCATAACTTTGCGCATAGACAATTATTTACGATTTAGAAATGCCATACATGGAAATCAGTGTTTTTAAAGTCTATTTAGATGTAGCAGTTTTTATCCACAAAAAGAACATGAGCATTTTTTGGAATGTTTGTTGATCTGATTAAATCACGAAACACAGGTAACCCAAAAATCGCATTCAATCAAGGAAAATTGCTATCTGAAACAATGTAAATGTACTTACGAGCGCAAGTTGGTACACCAATTTTCACTCACATGAATTAAAATTCAATTCATTCATATGTCAAAATTTATGGCTGAATATAATATCGTTGTTTATCAGGCGGCTTCGGTGATATGATCTAATAACAAGCACAAATATGAGCATTTAGGAAGGTGACGATCATATTACAACAAATACATGATGTTTCATCGGAGAGATGATGTGAGACGATATATGTAGTTGGAAATGAATAAAAGCAATATTCACGCTTCAGGCAACAACGCCTGTCTGTGTTTGTACAAAAACTTTAAAAAGGTGAGAAGAACTCTGGTTTGGTATATAATGGATTTTTTGCAACTGATCAAGTTCCCGTGTAAATATGATAAGACAGCAATAATCTCCGGTGACATGTAATGTTAATAGAGAAATCATATAAAAATGCCTTTACAAGTTTTTCTTTTTTGTGGGTCTAAACTCATTAGACATTGTAAAGGTGTACAATGTGAGTGTATAAAGCAATCAAAATCAATTTGATTCAACATGGGCAATGAATACATTCCAATCTTGTCACGCTGCTTTTCATGCTACCTAAAGCCCCAATCGAGTTTTATAGAGCTACCAAACTGCATGCGTATTAAAATTCCACATTCAAAACTATGCCTGCTTATTTATGCTGCTTGTTTAAAGTCTCGATTCGAGATTTTACTCGCAATATGATGCTTAAAGATGATGGCAAAGAGTAAAAGAAACTACTGGAAAATATCAAGTAAGAATCTTCATATAGGAGGGAGATTCAGTATCACATATTATGCAACTAGTAGGACTGATCCGAGATTGGGAAGACAAAATTGCTTGTTGTTTAAAGCGCGAACTAGTCGCTCAGTTAATATATCAGGTTACATTTAAACCGAGGAACAAAGAGATTAAAGCTAATACATTGCATGCAATCAGCGCAGGACAACGCATACAGTATTAGCCAAGAATTTATGTAATATTTCAAATTCAAATTTTGTTTGTTACAAATAAACCAAAATTACTTTTTGCTTCGAAATTAACAACTTTGCATGCTTTCAAATATTTGATAATTTGAGGAATTTGAGGCTTGAGCTCGGAACATCGCTAGAACAAGAGCATTGTGTTGGATATTACGATTCCACTTTCACACATCATTGTTTTTTCTTTATGTCTTTTGTTTAGAATATTCTATTTTGGCAGAGTTCAGTTTCAGCATTGAGCATTGGCAACTAGAAGTTTCGCTGACTTCTATTAAAGAAACAGGCAGGCTTTTGCATTTTTATTAGCTGTGCAGTTTGGCAGTTGGTGGCACTAGCCTGGCTGGCACGGACTGTTGTTTTGGTTTTTTAAGCAATTTAGTATGCATCGTCAGGAGTTAAATTACCTTTTCGAGATCATAGTTTAGTTGCTTTTCTGTATTCAAAATCACTTTATGGGAAATCCTTGTCGTTGTCCAATATTATATTCAATTCATGGAGAAATTGCGTACACCATATTATATGGTCTTATACACTGTGTAATGTCTGTACGTTTAAAATGATATCAACAATAATGCTCCATGTTTGACACACGTGAACGACAACAATCGTACAAAGGCTGATTTTTAGGAGGGGTAGTGGAGTTCACAGGCTTTTTAGACTTACCAATGCAATATCACTGGTTATATAAGAAGAAGTCTAAGAAGTGTCAAGAATCACTTTTTATTTTTACAATACGCGAGTAGCTTGTTGCCAAATAAAAAGATATACGGTGAGGGCAATGCCATATCCAGTTTAAAAAACAAATGTTCCCACAAATTTACTGTCATGTAAAGTAGGTGTAACTGCTATAGTTGACAAGATGGTATAAATGATAGCACTAAAAAGTGAGAAAATTACCCTTCTTACTATTGCATTGTCTGTTTAACTAGATCACTTTTCATGCATACAATTTGGTGTGAAGTCATTTCGGAGCATTACTGTTTGTATCTCTTGGTGGGATGATGCCGCTCTGCCAAAACACTAACACAACTACTTAACATTTGAAAATGTAGATTTTATTGAAACGATTCTGACTTGTGTTTATTTATTACTGGTTAAACTTTCCCATACATTTTTATATATCAAAATTGTAATGCTGAGCGTGGGCAATGAAAATTTATTTAAATGAAAAGTTTCAATTTATGCTACTTTATATTCACCATCCTTAATTAATGTACACCTTTCATTTTTGACATTGTACTTTACATTATGTACTTATTAGTGACAAAAGGTTTTATACATTAAACCATTTAAAAAATACTCACTATTTGTGAAGCTTACCTGAGGAATAGTTGATATTCAAATTGTGGCGACACGGCCGTCAGTCCTTTCACACTGCAATCCCACAACCATCAACATTTGCCACTTGTTCGCGTTTTACTTCTGATTCCTCATGATCTTGCTTCTCTTCATCTCACACAAACTTCACTGGTCATAGTGGCAATAATTAAAGACAAAAGAAGAAGCTTGTACGGACGACTCAATAGACTCTACGTTAGCTTTAGCTGAGCATCTGTAAACTCAATATTGAGTTCTTTTCGAGGAAAGCAAATAAATACATATACTACCTCACACTGAATATTATCAATGTTTATTTACAAGTTTTTTTGCTGATTTTCTCGATAAACACTTTTAGATGTAGATACTACCTGTCTCATGAATATGATTCGTGTTTCAGCATTCAGAAGTATTCTGCAGCATTCAGATTCAGATTGCAGCTGCCTGAAAAGCGGCATAGTAAAATGGAGTTTCCAATCCCAAAATATTATGCATTTTAGTATTCACTACTAATCCGTGCATGACTTTCTCTGTATGTAATTACCCGTCGGCTACTAATCACTTCTGTGGTAGCAACCTGCCTGCAACATGAACATCAGTCAGTATACAAATATACAAAAGCAATCAAACTTTGGAGCAAGTAAATAATAATGCGGTATTGTCAATGGTAAAATTTAACAAAGAAGCAACGGAGACGCGGAATGGTCCGTCTGTCTGCACCTGTTATTTGTTCAAGGTGATAATCTTGGTTTTCTTTTGACAAGCTATTTTCTGCTTGTATACCTTTTCTTTTATGAGAACTGGTCCCATTGTAATATCAATATCTGGTCAGTACCCAATCTTTTGTACCTTAATTATTTTTCAAAACCAATAGTAGATGCATGGTGATTCTCCGTGCGCACGCTGCGTGATGAACTGAAGCACTGATGTTAGTATGCGTATCAAACAGTGGTTTTTATGTATGTGTATTTAATAAGTTTCATTTAAACCTAAGCTCTTTTATGAAAAATTGTAACCCCATATTCTCGTCATACCATTGCATATCACTGCAATGACTGTGTCATTGTACCCGCACTCCGTACAGTGCTTGTCGTGTTTATCAGTCACTTTTACATGTGCAACATTGCCTAAAATTAAATGAAATTACAACGTCTGAGCATTGTCTCATAAAACAATATAGATTTCTGTCCTCATGCTTGAAAATATCATTCACCGCAATATAATACCACCTACGATGCTGGTCAAAAATATAAGATGAATTTCATAATACACAGCTTAACAGTCAATCTGTCACTGCTAAGTATATTTGTAGCCAGTAGCACTACTGTTTCAAGTTTCAACTCAAATTATGCTCATTCATCAGCATCACACGAAAAGCGTAATAATGCGAAGCAGAGATGAGTGAAATGTGGTGGGGAATAGACGGTTGGAGACTTGCTTCCGCTCATTAATCTGGATACCACTACATCAAGTTGTATTTTAATGCTTTAAGTTAGTTTTGTATGTCGTATGAGCTCATGATGTATATACTTGCAATGTTGTTGGAATATTAGATAATAATAGATTTTTTTAATAGCTTGTGACAGTTTTGTGCTTCAGTCGTGTAAAAATATCTGGTTTTAAAATGATAAAAATGCATACTTGGGTAATAGTAATAGCTGCTAAAATGACAAACGATAAGACAAGGAGTTTTTGAAATTTCGCTTACTTAAACAGATTTGCACAAAGCAAAAATGCATGTCTCTGATTATCGCAAATCTACAGCAAATATCTACATGAATGCTTGTGTACAATCTGCACTGCACATGACATTCGCATTAATATCCAGAGGATGTCGAAATTGTGATATGGAGTTTTCCGCAAGTCTTGAGTCTTGAATTCACACATGTGCATACCACATTAAAAATGGGTTTGAAGGCAAATTTAAGGTACTCCTGAGACATACATACCTACATGGATTAGAAGTCTCATTGACTTTCTGTGCAAACTACGTCACTTTACCATACGTTTTAAGTGATAAGGATTCCGAGTAGATGCATAGTCTGCATGTTGCTTACAGAAGGATTAGGATTTACAAACAAAACTTAAAGTATATTTCATAGATTATAAGTCATTTCCTGTCCAGCGGAAGACAATCTTGTAGACTAACAACCCTAACCTACCTAAATTAATAATAAAACTACGAAATATGGTATAGGGATTTGAGATATATAAAAAACCTACATCTTTGTTGTTGGTAGATAACATCTCTGTATAAACCGCACACACTTTTAGTCTATGGGTAATTATAGCTTACATCTTTCCTGTTTAGGTTAAAGCATAACACTTAAATCACACCAACCTTTTGAGTAAATACTTTATACTTTAAATAAATCAAATTTAAGACAGTTTCATGACTGAAAATTAGTCATTTGAATTTGAGTTAAATTTACATCTAATGTACAGTAATGAATATCTTTAAAGATATTTGCTTGCTGTTTTCATAATTAACCGGTGTGTGTAGAACATACAATGCCGCCGTCAGTCTCTCTTCCTCAGCAATCCTCTCTGAAAATCTCATGATTTCAGTAGACCTGTGTTGAAGCAGAACAGCACCAGTAATTATCGTATTATGTTACCATTTGATTCTGTGTGATTACACAACAGAACAGACTAGGTAATGCTCCAAAAGATACATGTCGTGTTTTCTGCATCGTAAGAAAATATTTCACTATTTTATGATGATATGTTTTTTAAGAGCTGCACGCAAAGATTAAATAAACATTCAACTTATAGTAGAACTATATATGGGTTATGGATATACCGCGGAAGTGTGGTCCTCGCCAATCTTTTAAGAGTGCATTGACCAATTACGAAAAATTACTTCAACAAACTATGACATGAAAATGTTAAAACTGAAAAATGATGATAATATTTTAAGGGATGCTGTACGTCTTGAACTGTGGAGTGAGCACCACGTGAAGCTGCTTTACAAATAAGCAAAATAGAAGGATGATGAATAATTCAAAAGGAAAATTGTAAATATGCTCTCTAATGAATTAACAAGAGTGGGATGAGCTGGCAGAGCAAAAAGATGAGCATCTTGATATCTTGAATCCCCGGAATAGTATATGTGAAATACTTGATGCACACGCACAATATACGCATGAAAATGATGAATGATGACATGACATTATGCGTGATAAAAAGATGACGAAGCATGAATTCACAATCGCATCATCGGTAATATTTTCTTTGAGGATGATCGGAGGGAGAATGTAAATGTAATTGACTATTATTATTGCATAAAGATCATTAACCCTTTATACTCAAAGCTCAGCGTATTACATATAGTAATTACATAAACATTACTCCACAATCTATGTTCATCACTGTTATTATAGTTCTTCATAAAGGATTTGCAAACTTTTCAAAAACATTGGAGTTCGTCAATACGTTTACAAATTGCTGAATTTATCCATCATCGTATATTGTATTTCAAGCTGGATTCGAACCCTTTGATTCAAATATCATGATAGTAGGACAGTCCTACTAGGACTATATATTGTTTAAAAATTATACAAACCTCGATGATAAACTACGCTAAATGGCACAGGTGGAGTTTATACTCTGAATTACAAAAAACCTTATTCCGAATTAACGTTTATCTAGATCATTGTACAAATGCCCATATAAAAAGTACGTGTGGCCAATCATGACGATCAGTTATGATTAAAAGCACTTGATTAAAAGTCATATAATTAAAGTGCCTACTTAATCTGTGCTCTAGTTTATATGTGGCAGGCTTATTGTCGTAGACGTAACATTAGGTGGTACGGTAGTAAATGAATTTTTATTGATTTTACCACGCATTTAGTAGTCAGTAGTCATTAACAAACCCGACATAAACCTTTTAATATTCGTTTAGCTGAATATGTGCTTGTCCTTTTATCAAATAATTATATTCAATGGATGTCATGATCTTGCTGTGCAAAAAACTGCAGCAGCAATTTTATTGGCCGTGTTTTAGAAATAGTATTTCACTAATCACTCCAATAGCATTCTCTTCAAACCGGTGTACTATTTTATTCACAATTTCAGATATTTGCTCTAGTTGTATGCATAATGTATGTAACACGACATGACAAAATGATAATATCTTGTGTTTAATTCTACTAAAATCATTTACGCTCTAGTCATTCATGATTATGACCATAGCCAATTCTCTTTTCTAAGACCTTTTGTTAAACGCTGCACTAGTGATGTACCATTAAAATGATATACATATCATTAGATCTTTGTTTTTATAATATGCTGTCCGTTATTATAAAAAGTTTAAAATGGTTTTATTAAATGCTTAATTTATTTTTGTGTTCATGCTGGAGTTCCTCGTTTTTATTATCATAAATGACGATGAGAGCTAAAATTATGAATATGAATATTATGAGCAGCTTTTGTGGATGTGTAATCGCTTCAAACGAGGCATGCAGTGTTATTGTAAATGTTTCAAACGATTTTAAATTTTAGTAATGCTTCTCAAACATGCACATTATTCAGCCAGAACAAGCGAATCAATTCAAAATTCATGAATTCAACCTAACGTTGCGTTTAGATGATGGAACAGTTTTTTTCAGTCAAGTTCTGGACTCAAGCTAAATAATATCTTTGAATGAAAAAGATGACACAAGCAATTTCATCCCAAATTTTTATAGAGCATTTAAGTTTAATGTAAATACACGTTTATCCAGCCAAGACTACTACTGTTGTGCAAGCTAGTTCTTAAAATAAACTGTTAGTGATATATGCCAAATATTTCTGAATGATCATTTTATAAACTCGTCTTTGAAATTCTTTATGTGTCTATTATTAACTGATATCTAACTCCTTATGAATTACGATACACGAAAAATGGTAATATATTTAGAATTTCAGTAAAGTGTTTAAAATGTAGAGTATCATCACGGAAGGGTACTGCATGCACAGGCAACGCTCAATCAAGCTCATCATTTTCATCTGAAGTCATCTTGTTTCATTAGATTGTTTAGTTTAGATTAGATCGTTCGTAACAGGTACTTAAAACAACAATGGGCTGGACATCCTTCTTCATTACATGCATGATATTTATCTGCTCTAATTGTAAGACAATATACGTACGATGTGTCGGATGGCAATTGGCAAAACTGGTCTGGCGTCTATTACCGATCATCCTTGCGCTTGCAGTTTTCATTAGCAAACAAATGCAATGCATAATTAATGGTGATGAGAAAAGTACATGTAAAAGTTATATTGCATAACAATGTTCGTGTATATAGTAGGGCGCAGTTTGACTTGCCTTGCAATTGCATCTTGCATGAATCCAGCGTGAAATCATGAAAATTTATTCTTTGAGTTCAATCATGAAGGTATTTTGTGGGTCAACAGCACATGCAATATTATAAATAAACATTGGATATGTATGCAACTAATTATTATATGCAGCCATCACAGAGTTTGTTTAATTGATTGATCAACAACTATTTCAACTCTGTTCCATATATTCTTTTTGCCTTTTTCGTATTAAAAGAATCGTTGTTCCAAAACGTCAGAGATGTTCAAGATTCTATTTTATTGCAGTATAGATTCATGAAAATTACTAAATTGAAGAACATCTTAAGTCAAATTTTGACTAGCACTTAGCAGAGGTCATTTACAAATACATGTCGTAGTTTTGACACTTTTTGCATACAAAATTTGTTATAAAAACACTTATCTCTTTTCTGCCTCTTCATGAGAGAGGTGGTAATTAATTGGTAAACCATCGATGATTTCAGAGAGTTTTTCGTCGTCGATTTAATTACCTAATTACAAATTACCTCGAACTAAACTAATAAATAAACCAAAACTAACACTGAAAACTAATAGAATACTTGATATACAACATTCATAATTCTATTTCTTCCCTTTCGAATAATTCAAGGATTAATGTGACAGTGTCAAGTAAAGTTCTGATTATTTTAATATTCTTGAATACTTTAATTTCTTTTCTTGACATCACAACTTTAAAACCTCAGACAACGTGGAATAAGTGATATAACATCTTATCTTACCTTTTCTAAAATAGAGTAGTTGTTCGTTACCCATTGGTCTAGTCTAAGCATCGATTTAAGTGTACGTTGTATTGTAAAGTATCTATAAAATTACTTGGCATTATTAACGGCTACATAGCTAATTACAAAATACAACCAAAACCTTGTCGCTTCACTAAAATCCCTCTATCCAATGACATCTAGGTGCAAGAAATAATTAAGTTGATATCTATGTGATGCTTATTTTTAGAATTATAAGTAAAAGTATTTTGTGCTAGTATAATGGTCATTTATTAAGTTTTGGATAAGCCGTATTAAGCTTAATGATCCAACTATTGACGCAATATTCCAGTTTCGGTCCTTGCACATCGTAAATGAAAGGAAACGCACAGCATAATAAAACCCTGCATGTGCCCACTTTCTTCATTATCGTTGTTCTAATTACATGATATTTTCAGTAAATTGAAGACATACGCATAATAATATCTTCATCGTACAATGACTAGTTGTATACTGAAAGAAAGCAGTAGCAAAATGTATTTTATAATAATTCGTAAGGTGTATTGTGTAAAGCTAGTGGGTTGTTAGAGGATGACACAATACAGGTTTAATTACATCATGCGGCCTATACAGAAAAGCCATTAGAATATTAACAAATTCCAAGTAGACTGAATAACCTCGTCAGCACCTACTAAAACACAATAAATGTTCTAACGTAAAACACAAATTTTCTAGAAAGAAGGTATGGAAATGTGTCCTATGAGACTGTTGCGCAATGCATAATAAGGTATAAAGGTATATAGAAAGTATGACAGTGACTAGTGACAAACATTTTTTATAGAAGAAAATACGAAATGTAAGGATACTATGTGGCAGCACGAAACTGTCATTTTAATGAATGAATCAAAGTCACGAACGACCTGCATGCACGAAAGTACATACTGCTATACATAACGTTGGATAGATAACCTATTGCTGCACTCTGTATTGTACTATTAAATAGAGAAAACAAGAAAAAGTTGTCTTAAAATTGAATTAAATTTTTTGGAAAAAATTTGCTATTAACCTTTCAGCATGAACCGTTTTCACAAACCGTGTTACAAAGTGAACTTGTCATTTGATGCATGGATATTCCATTCTATTAATGCTGTAATATGTTAATTTGTTAACATTTTACATAAATGAACCACACCTACCTTGTAAACATGAGATAAAACTAAATTTGTGATACAATTACCGGTGAAAATATATCATAATTATGCTTTCAGGGCCGTTTTCATCTTTACAAAATATGAGACTTTATCGAACCAAACTCTAAATGCATACGCTTTGATGACTGACTGTGCTGTAAACGTAATTTGGATAATACCTACGCCTACTACATCCCTAATTTGACTTGCTTATACATCGACATAGGTCATCTTAATTATTTACTTAACCTAGCATTAATTCGGATTGCATGAAAAAAATGATTCAACGAGTATCAGTTACCTATATGCATCTCATACAACTGAAAGAGAATTGAATTACGGTTTTTGAAAGAAAACTGACAAATCGACAACCTACAGGAGTAAAAGGATTATCATAACAATTTGTAAAATTTACAGAAATCCGTTTTTTAAACAGGAGTAATCCGTCTATCTTTGCTTTTAGATCTTCCTAACGAATGCATTTGTAAGTCTGGGACAAAGTTATCATCTGAGCATGACGTTAGTGTGGTATAATCTCGTGGAAGGCTAGAAGCGGGTGGTGGGGGAGGTGGGATCGGAATGTCATACTCTGTATCATATGAAAGCCCCTTCCGACTCAAGTGCTCGTGGCCCTTGCACAAGTCTACGGAATCATCGTGATGGTCACAGGAAGATGGCAAGCTTTGATGGTGCTGATGATGATGATGATTACAGCCACTTCCACTGGAAGTTGGGTGTAGCGGCAAACTGTCCGGTCGACGGCTTCGCTGCTGACACCATTCCAAATTGATTGTTTGCTCACAGGCAGTGTTCAGCCTACTTCTGGAGGAAGAATTGTTTCCGCTACTGCTGTGATGATGATGGTGGTGGTGATGATGATGGAGATAATATTGGTTCTCTTTTGCAGCCTTCTCAGCCCAGTCCAGCTGGTGCCAGTACATGTAGAAAAAGATTGCAAAAATTCCCGTTAGTTCCGTCGCCAGGAAGCCGACCACAACCATAATGAAACTGTAGCCGTAGGTGTAACTGAAGAGTGGCTTTTCCACAGAGTTTCTGGGCCTGAGTTTAGGGCCAATTTCGGATTGGAGAACAGAAAGATATACAACCAGTCCAATTAGCAGTATGAGACCTTTAAAGAAAAAAATCAAAATCATTTTTAAAAACCTCAGGTATGCGAACCTACGTGTACGTCTCATGAAAATTGCACAGTACCTGCAACAATGAAAATGCTTCCAGCCACAAAGATCGCCACACGCCATTGTCGCTGATACCCAGAAAGCGCAAAGAGTATCGCTATAAGTAGCAATGCGGAAGCAACAATGAAAATTGGACCAGCACTTGTCACAGACACTGTAAAAAAGAATTTTTGTACATCATTTATACACATAATATTTTTAAACAGTATTAAAAAAAGCATAGTTTTGCAAACTTACAAGCTATTGCGTTAGTGGAGTCATTCGGATCCGACAAGTACCTATCTCGTTTTAAGTACTCGATTGTCATCCTTTCCATATGCTCAGTTGGAACTGGAAACCATAAAGCATACATGTCCCCATATAACATTAACAAAAGTGCTTTATGTTTCATACAATCACAGTTAAAACGATTTGTGCATATGACCATCATAAGTGCAAATAAAAAATGATGGGTTGCACACAGCTTTTTTTATTACCTTCATGCCTCTGAGCAACCTCCTTTTCCGTCAAATTAAACGACCAGATGTGCCACAACCCAGAGATAGTCCTCTTGATAAGGAACTCTTCATGTGTGGAAGTAGAGTTGGATATTGGGATCCTCTCGTATGAGTGAAGCCAGCTTCCTGTACTCATACATATGGCGACGTTCACCAGTGAAATAATCGCACCCAACGGAATGAGCACCGTCAAGATCGGAAGTAACTTCCGAGCCCGTTTGGAATACAACGTCATCACAGTTTTGTTTCAAATGGTAGTGTATGGGGACATCAATAAAGCCAGAGTCCAGTACTATACTCTGCTTAGTATCACATTGTAGGCCTTCCAATACTTAATGATTTTACACACTACTACAGTTAGCTTAAAAAATGCAGCCAAGTCACAACTCTCCTTTCCACAGAATCCCATTTTGCAAAAAATAAATTAAATAGACAATGAACCCTATATATCAGTCAGCGCTTTAAACCTCATATCTTGGTGAAAGCAGCACAACAACAGGCCATATCTGCTCGCATTTGGCACTTTAGACAAACTAAAAGTTAAAGTCTTTGTCCGCCTTATCTCCTCTTCATTTTCCTTTTCCCCATCCAAATCTTTCTCCTTTTTCGTCCACACACACTCACAAAAAGATTCACTGGTCGATAAGTTTCCGTTCCTCTGGCTCTTTCGCTTTTTATGGTAATCAATCCTACTTTTGCTTTCCTCCTGCTTGATCTTGCATACAGAAAATATAATACAGCAGCAACAACAACAACAGCGGAACCACAACAGTCACCATATCAGGGAGAAAAGGAGAATAAAAGACGCTGCAGCAGCATCAGGACAAGAGCAGCAGAAGCAGAGCTTCAACAGGAAAACGAGTAAGACGACAGCTTTCTCTTTTTTGCTTTCTCTCGAGGTGTAAAAATCACACTTTCTTCCTTTCACAACATAGGTATCTTCTTCAAAGTAAGTAATACTTACTCACTCCAAAATATGTACTTTCTCTCTCTTGGCAAAATAACTTTCTCTACATTTCTCTGTCTGACTGCTGCTGCCAGAACCTCATCATATCTCTGTGTGCAACAACAACACAAGATATTATGAACTCTCGCGTAAACCTACGAACAAGATTTACCGTACACGTTCGAGAAGGAGCCAAAAACAGCCAAAAGCAAGTCTGCTATACAAGCAGTTTTTTTGATTTTCTTCATCTCACTCCCCCTTTAAGCTAAAGCCCTGCTCTTCACATCTTTTCTCCATAAATTTTATTGTGGGTAGTTGAACTTCTGAGACTACGATGCGATGATGATGCTTTCACTGCTTTCACTTGCTCTTCTCTCTCTCTCTTGTCGTTCGCTCACTTTACAGCAGGCAGCCCAATTTTCGACTGATCTGGTGGAGACGACAAAGAGGAAATGGCTGTGAGAGAAGGAAGAAAGGTTTAAAAAAAAAGGCTGGCACCCAGAGAGAGAAGAGAGAAAGTAGAGAGATGTATTTAGGACGACGAGATGAGATGATGATGGTATGATGATGATATTAGGCAGTTATTTCCAGATGAAACATAGCAGACTTCGAGGTATAAAGTAAGTAAGTGGAGTTTTTTTCTTCTCTCTCTTTCGCTTGACTGCAGCATTCAGCAACGGTGGTGGAGGAAAACATGATGTACAACACTTTCTCTGTGACATTCTAAATTGCCATGCCCAATATCATAAGCGTCACTGTCACTTACTCCTGTCTACTCTGTTATGTGGAAAAGGTTTGAGTTTGAGTGAAAGTAGCATCTATATAAACCGTTATAAAGTGGGAGATAAAAGGAAGAATGATGATGTCCTATATAATCCAATTTCATCTTGCATTTTAGACTCTTCTTTGAGTCCGTGCACAGCGAAAGATCATGATCCTGAGTGGACAGACTTAACAGAGGAGAAGAGCTAACGAGTTGAAAGAATGTTGAGCGCTCTCTTGGGTATGTGTATGGAGAAAGTTTGGTAAATGGTACATGACAATATCTAGATATATAATATGATGACTGGAACGTAGATAGTTGAGTGCATAATGTATTTTATTCTTGAGCTAGGAGAGCTATAAATGGTGAAAATTTGCCATAATGGAATGATGCTTTTTATACTCAAAACTTTGCAGGGTGAATTTAGTGTTATGATATTATTATTAACTGTTCAAATTTATGGGTGATGCTCACCTCATGCTATATTAGAAAAATAATTGAAAACGCACTATTTTTTTCTGTATATTCATAACACGTAACCTTTTCTATGTATTCAAATAAATCCGTTTAAGTTCAATCAATCATATATAATATGTAATTCATGTTAGTGATCTAATACAAAAGACTTATTTACAAAAAAAAACAACACTTTATGGATCAATGGACAATCATGGCATATAGATTTTACTCCTTGCTCTTCTTCTTCTTTTTCTTCTTCTTTTTCTCTTTCTTGTCCTTCTTTTTCTTCTTGGGCTTGTTATCTGAAGAAGAAGAAGACTTTGATGAAGTGGGGGAATGAGCACGCTTCTTCTTCCGTTTTCCATCTTCCCCTGGAACACCTGGGAATGAAAAATGTTTGGAAAACAAAAATAGTGACAATTAGCATAAATTACAAAAATATAGAGTAGGCATCAGATTGTAAACGATTCCCGGTACAGAGTGAACGATTTTAAAGGAATATTTGTGCGTGTTTCCGGATATTGTGTGTTAATTCGTTCTAACCGTCTTGAGGTTTAGTCTTATTCTCTTTGTCTTTAGTAGTCGAAGTGATAGGCCCATTGACAACGCTAACCGTGCTTTGAACTACTGGACGCGAACTGTTCTTTGAAGTAGTAGAGGTAGGTTCTTCGCGAATTATACGTTTTTCTGGAAAAGGAATAATTAGTATAAAGTGAGTATAGGTTACTAAAAGCATGTTTGCATTTATTAGAGAGAAAAATTAGCAATTTGCCACTGCCACAAAACTTATACAATGCAATTCTCCAGGCCAGCCACCATTTTAGACCAACTACTTAAAAGACTATTATGACGTATTATTTACATTAGCATTTTTAGTAATTACGATATAAGCTTACTTTACATTTTAATACAATGCTACGAGTACTTAAGTATAGAGATAAGCTTAGGAGCCTTCAAGTACAAAGTTGTCGTACCAAGTTTTAAGAGGAGCTACATGAAGAATATGAAGATGAAGAAAATGATATGATCGCAAGAAACGTGGATTTAAAATATGGAAAATAGATGATACGCATTATACATTATAAATCAACGCCTAAATATATTCTAACAAAAAGCTTCTTACCAATAATATGTTCGCATAAGTATGAGAAAATATAGAGCATATATATATTTGCTTTGTCGCAAAGGTATGTTTATAATCAGAAGAAAGTGTAGAAACGCTAACTTCACATGTACAACGCATTGGCGATTAGCAGTTCAGCAATATAAAAATTAAGTTTACTCATAGCTGCAGCCTGCATGCCAAACTTTAAGCATTTTACTTTACAGATAAAGTTCGTCTCGAGCAATCCGTTAGTCCATAAAATCAACCCAATAACATTGCTTTCCACCAACAAAATTCACATGTAAGTGGCAAAATGAAAGTTTACAGAACACTTTTGCAAAGTGCAATCGCAATCTACCTAAACATCACAGAATGTTTAAATAGATACTGTCAGGTAAGGTATGTCCGAATTCTAGTGTCAACTTCCAATAGAGTAGTTAAGCTTTGAACAGATAGAGGTCACCGGGTGAAAATGCAGCACTTTCATGGGAGTCAAGTTTAATTTCACACAAAATCGCTGCATACCGTTTATTTGACCGAGAATGTTATGCACTAAAGCTTGAACTTATCACATTCTCACCTGAATCTGACAATTTGGGGTCACCTTGATGCTCATGGTCTTCATCACTGGAAGACGAGCCGCTCTGTTGTGGTTCAGTTTTGGAAATGGAGCTCAATTTAATGTTAATTCGTCCTTTTTGTTTTTTGAGTGTGGGCGAAAAAACTTGATCAGCACGAGAACCTGACATATCTCCTCCCGCTTGCTGAAACACACGGGCTTCTGGACTTGGATCCTGGTCACCTATGGAAGCATTCTCATTTGAGCGGGTAAAAGTTTCTTTGCGCTTGTCCAAAATATTAAATCTCCTTTTATCTGAAATGTAAATATGATTATAGAATATGTAATAAAAACCTAAGCAAACCACAATATACTTGAAATGATACTGAAGAATAACGTAAAACGCATACCTGTAAAATCAGAGTCATCTGTGACGCCGCTTGGCTCGTTGGGTCTCTTGTACTTCTGATCTCGGTCACGTGATAAACTCCTACGACGATCCCTGGGAGATCTCTGAAGACTTCTGGATCTGCCACGTCTTCTAGATATTGAGCGCCTTCGATCTCGGGACCTTGAGCGCCTCCTACTTCGAGAATTGGATCGTCTACGGTCCCTCTCTTTATCCCTCGATAAAAGCTGTCTTCTTTCCCTGGATGAAGCTCGCTTATTTCGGTCCCGAGATAGCGAGCGTTTCCGTTCTCTTGAGACCGATCGTCTGCCTCTGCTTCCCTTTGAATCAGAACGCGGTGCTCTGTCCCGAGACATGGACCTCTTCCTGTCTCTCGGACGAGGGGATCGCTTGTCACGAGACTCTGGAATTCTTCTATCCCGAGAAACGGATCGCCGTCGCTCCCTAGAAGGTGATCGCCGCCTCTCTCTGCGCCGTGGAGATTTGGTATCCCTTTCGGATGGGCGGGTTAATTGTCGCTCCGTAGACTGTCTACTTCGGTTGATTAGGCGATCCAAGGATCTTGACCGTGATCTATTTCGATAACGCCCAGTCGTACCTGGGGATCTGCTTCGTGATCGCCGTCTCCTAGATGTTTCCGTTGGTTCATTCACAGCAGACACTTTTGATTTAATAGAAACAAGTGGTTCGCCTTGCTTAGTGACATTCAGGACGGCTTCATCTTCTGTAATTTTAGAACCGAGTCTATCCTTTGCAGATTTCCTGTATACAGTTGATGCCACCGTGGAAGACTTGGAATCAATTTTACTTGTTAAAACTACAGTTGATGTATCTACAGCCGGCTTAAGGCCCCTAAAACTCGGCTCTTCTGCACAGGCGGGATGTTCCGGACTTTGTTTCGTGGTATCAGATAGAGGTTTAGTAGGTTTTTCGAATATAAGACTTTCAGCTCTCTTGATGACTTCAGGGGTTACGATCCTTTCGTTGGTTTCCATTTTGGAGTCCACAAGTGCAAGAGGAATGTCTCGTTCAGTCGGTATGTTCTTGCTTAGATCGCCTCCAACGAGGTAGTCTTCATATTCATCCCATTTTGATGTGGGTAGTCGAAGTTCTTCTGCAGTTGTTCGTATTTTTTCATCCGCGATATCTTTTGAATGCTGCGGGGGCAAAATCGAAAGACTTTCCCGGCGTTTAGGTGCTGGTTGCTGTGATTTGTCGATGAAACCGGTTTGCTCAAGTTTAGTTTGAATGTCTTGATCATGACTTCTGTCCGGGGACTTTACAGTAGAGTCACATGGGGCTGTTTGCCGGGCTGCAAATGCAGTATCTGGAAGAAGAGCGTCAGCATCACCAATCTTTTTGACAATGATTTTATCCAAAACAGGTATGGCTTGGCTCGTTTCTTGAACATTGTCTCCATCTCCTTCATCATCGCTAGACTTGTCTCCATCTGGAGGTCGTTCATCCTTGGAGGTTTTTCGTTTTTTGGTTTTCTTTTCTTCTTTGCTTTTCTTCTTATGCTTCCTCTTTTCTTTCTTGTGTTTCTTGCCGATAGGAGATTTTCTATGTCGATGATCACTATCTTGATCGTGTTCTTCATCAGCAGTGGATTTTTTACGTTCTATTAGAGCTGGGGGCTTTGTGTCTACATGCTCCCGATCGCGTCTAGACTTGTCAAAATCAGACGTTATTGGTCGATGTTCCTGATGAATTCCTGTACCTATTGTGCTGATGGGATATATATTGGAGTTTGGATGTGAAACGTTGATATCCAACAATGATGGGACGCCAGATATGTTATCTGTTCCTGGTGGGGCCACAGTTGGATCGAAATCCGGAAATGGTTTCTTTGTGTCAGATGATATTGGTTTATCCCTAAAATATGGAGGATGCTGCTCGTGGTCAAGTCCGTGAGATGTGTGGCCATGATAAGGGCGAGTTGTTTGGCGTAAAGAGTCGGCTTTATGGGAGGCTTGGTTATCATGTTTCAGTGGCATGGTACTTTCATATTTGTTGGATGATGAACCTTCGTATTTCTCAAAATCCCGCCCTGGGAAGGGTGGTTTCGAATACCTACCTGGGCGGTCTTCGAACCGATCCCTTGAGTCCCTTGTCCGACTTTCAAAGAACTCCTCTTTTTCTTTTCTTGCGAATCTTGCCGGAGGAGATGGTGAATATTGAGGCGGTGCTCTTCTCGGTGAACGCCTTATATTACCTGGAAAATGAAAAACTTTAATTTAATCTAAGGTATATATGCTGGCAAGAGTAAACTATTACGCTCGTATTTCTAATGATATTACGAATTAGAACTGTTCTAACTGAATTAGCGTAGAAGTACTCATGTATCAGTAATAAACTTCTGAAAACATTCTGTTTTTGTTTGTGGCGCCATCTAAAAACTCTGGTGGTAACTAGAGACTAAAGAGTGCAATGACGTTTTCCCTTACGTGAATGCTAAAGATTTTCTACCCTTACAGTATAAACTCAATTGAATAGCTTTGAGAATGTAATATAGCTCCGTGTTTATTTCGAATTTTTAAAATAGTTTAAATCACTGTAGTCGATTTTTCTTTGGGACCTGTTTAATATTAAGAGCATAGGGATAAAAGTGTTCTCAAAGATATGCAACACCTTTTCTTCATGGTTCTTCATGCTAAATTTTTGAAACTTTGTCCAGAGTCAAAAAATCAGAAAGAAAATTCCACTACACAGTGATTTAAACGATTTTAGAAAGTCGAAATAACAAGGAGTTATATTATTTTTCTCAAAGATATGCAATGGAGTTTAATTTTTTTAGGATCAATTACCATGATTTCTGGTCAACAAGATGTTGAATGACTACTCTACTATTCATGATCAATAGTGGATATTAGACAAGTTCATATTATGCTGTGGTGAAAACTAATACCTTAATAACATGAAGGTGATTTTTGCTCATACGTCATAAGATCTTTCATAAATCGATTCTTTGTATGCATTCAATCATGGTAGTCTTGGTCTGTTTATAGTTTACACATTTTTCTCTATTCAAACTAAAGGACTTCCAACAACACCTCTCATAAACATTAATTTTTAGTCCACCTAAGATTTATAGAGTTGACAATTGCATCCTTTTTTTCTTCTAATTCTTGGCTACATTTGCTTTGTGACTGACTGAAACCATACTATGCTCTGATTCCCTAGAATAACATGATAGTGGGTATGAAAATGTGTGCTCTGATAAAGAAATCTGTTCTGTTAGTGCACATTAGACTTTCATTCTAATTTTCATGTTATGCGTTGCAATGATGAATAGAAACTGCCACAATAATGGTTGACATGATGAAGGAGAAGGAATGAGTGTTTACCTGGCGGAGGTGGACTGATGCTCCTGTTTCTTGAACGCGATCTGAAATGAATAAAAAGGTTTTGAAATTACAATACAATATATTTTATGATAAATACAACCAGTAGCGAAAATGGAATTGCTAATTCTTTACAGTTTAGATGACATATTGTATACCTTGACTTTCCGACACGTCTTAAAGGTCGAGGACTCCTTGATGGAGATCTTGAGTACGACCGTCTTCGTTTTGGTGCCGGAGGCGGTCTCTTTCGTTTTGGGGATGGTGACCTTGAGAATGATCGTGATCGAGAGCGTTTAGGAGGATACGGTGAAATTCTTCTTGGAACAGGCGAAAATGATCTTGATTTTGAACGCTTTCTGGTCCCTGATGCTTGAGCCATCTTTTTTCGTCGATCCTTTTCTCTCATTATACGTTCGAACTCTTTTAAGGGATCGTCAATTGTCCTACGAAAAATAATAGCTTCATAAGTTTTTCAAGGACCATTTATGAATTAGTGGGGGAAACCCAAAAACACACAAAATGTATATTATACTACAAAGAATGAAGAAATGAATATTTAAAACAGCTTACCCTGGTCTCTCATCTTCTCTATGAGGTTCGTCCATTCGATGAGGAGGTCCACCATGACCATATGGCCTTCGTCCTCTCCCTCTATGACCAAAATCGTCGTGATCCATATGATGGCGGGGTGGGGGACCTCCGTGATGCCCCGGTGGGGGACCACGACCCATATGAGGTGGTGGTGGCCTGTTGCTAAATTAGAATGAAAAATACATAGAATTAGAAATGAGCTTGTGAACAAAATCGCTTGCAATTAGTTCATCATTACAATACTAATATGGATTTCAGAATCAGTAAAATCAAACATACTTGTAATTGTTAGGGTACGGGGGCATGTGCTGACTAGGTCCAGGTGGGCCTAAAATGAAAACAATGATTATAATTTATAATGAAGCTATTTAACGTAACAAAACATCAAGTTTAATTCCATTATTTGATTTATTGCTAGAGATATTACCAAAGCCCGGAGGTGGTAGTCCTGGCGGACCTCCCCCTGG
>JAQIXX010001696.1:0-30940 GCA_034700605.1 Willowsia nigromaculata | reverse complement strand
AGCCAGCCTTCGCGCGTAAGCTAAAAGGATTTTTTACTCACTGATTCCTTCTTTAACCTAAGAAGGATCGAGGTATGCAGCTAGATACTGAAAATATTTTACACGCTAATCAAAAAAAAATACTGAATGAAAATGTTGTTCTGCAAATTAGAAAAACCGCGTAAGCTTTAATTCCAGCAAGAACAAAACAGGTATTTAGAAAAAATGTACCTAGTAAAAAAATTCATCAATATTTCCCAATGCGCTAATACTGCATTGCAGTCAACTAGGTAGAATAAATGTCATGATTTCACTTATGCTCTATTTAATAAATTAAATATTTTTTCAACATATTGTTTCACACTTTTTTACATTCACATTTTAAACAAGCATACAATTTTCCAGATCCGCATCATGTCATATCAGTAGGGGTTTAAGCTACTTCTTGGTAGATGCATGACGACCATTTGGTTGTCACAATCTTAAATTTATATTATGCTGGGATCATGAACTGAATTCAATTAATTTTCTACAATATTACGCTTTTATCACCAGAATTGACCATAACTACATATGTTGAATATGAGTATGCTATGCGGCAATAACTCCATACTCAGCATAGATTAAATATAAGCAAAAATTTGATTCATACACTCACACTCATAAGTTAAAGATTAAAATACTAATTACCTAATTACTAGGTTAAAACTGACGAAAAGTTCTAAACCAGTAGCTCAAAAACTACTTTAAACTTAGATTTAGCTAACTTGCCAGCACTCTTTTATTACTAAAAAATCAAACTCGCCACTGGGAGGCGTTAGTGGGCTGAATCTCATAAAAGGTTCTAAATCAGGACCCGCAGAAATTACCATGAACATATTTTTAGCTCTTTAGCACCCTTTTATCATTAAAATGCCAAATTCTATAGCAGGGATGCTCCTAAGTTAATTATAAGTAATATAAATTTTAGTAGTACAGTATGAATAAAATATAACAACACTTATAATAAGTCATCATGTGGTACACCATAGTATACCTATGAACCGACAGAATACTGTACATTATTCACGTGTGATGTCTTTATGGTACAGATTTCAAAAATGTCTGTAGCACAAATGAAACTGACGTACAAATTTCTGGAAAGGTGAAAAATCCTAAAAATATTTAATTTAATTTTGCAAAAATATAAAACAACTTTCTACGTGTCATTTTTTGCACTAAAAACACGATTATTTTAAAAGTTGTACATTACAAAAATGAGATTTCCTCGATTTTTTTCATCCAAGACAACCTATCGAGCATCAAAGACAACCAAGTGGTTGTCATGTATCTACCATGGAGTGGCTTGAACTCCCAATGAATGTGGTAATAACTTAACCTTAAATAATGATAAATGATAGTGATAATATTTATTAGAAACTTAATACATTACATTTGTGTGTTGGACTCAGAATGTTTTCAAAAATATGTAGGCATTCTGATACTTACTCTTTACCGCCTTACTGAGAGATTAATTATTGAAATGAAAAAAATTACAAATTGTATTCCATCGATTAGTACACACACTTTTTATTCATAAATTACATAATATCAGTTTCGCATTGTTGGACACGTTTAATTGTTTAGGAATGTATGAATGAAAACAATAATAGGACAAGAACCTTACTGTTTCTTGTAAATAACATTTTGTCATCTTTTTTTCTGTGGGATGGGATTTCTCTTGAAAATGTGGAGGGAGATAGGATTCTTCTTGAAAACGGAGGGCAGGGTGAGACTTCTGGAAAATGTGGGGTAGAATTGTTCTTGGATTGTGCGGACATAGTGGGTATTCTCTTTAGAAGTTTGTGAGGGGTGGAATTACTCTTAAAAATGAGGAAGAAAGTGGACTTTCTCCTTGGAAAGTGTGAAAGGGTAAAATTTCTCTTGGAATGTGTGGGCAGAAATTGAATTTCTCTTAGATGCGTGAGCGGCGTGGGATTCATCTTAAAAATGTAGAGGGTCGTGGATTTCTCTAGTAAAGTGAGGGCGGGGTAGAACTCGTTTTGGAAAGTGTAAGCGGGTGCAATTTCTCGTAAAAATGTTTAAGGAATTGGTATTTCTCTTCGAAATTGTGGGTGGGTGGAGTTCTAATTGGAAAGTGTGGAGAGAGGTGAATTTTTTATTGGGAACTGTATAGATAGTTGGAATTATACTTTGAAAGTGTATTCTAGCTTCTCTTAAAATGTTGTACTCATTCCTAATCCAAGAATAGTTTCACACAAAAACAATAAAGTGAAGTATTTCAACAGTAAGCTAAATATTGTGTTAGGGTCAGAGGTCAAACCACTAAGCAAGTGCTCAGATTTGAAGAAGATTAGCGTGGCGACACCTTAAAACTTAATTTCGTGTGATTTATTTTTGATATTTGAGCTTGAACGGCTACATTTTCATTATAGATCAATTTATCAAGTATTGAGACTCGGCATAGCATGCGAGCCATAATCTATAAAAAATTAACACGATGCTTAAGTTTCCATCGGTAATTGAGAGATGAGGGGGACCAAGTCGAAAGCAAAGCATTTCTGTTGAGAATGAGGTTCCTAAACATTTACAGGAGTAACATTTTAAAAACATATATCCATCTAATTGTGTGGAATTGGAGTTGCTCCCTAAGATGTTTACTTCTTTGCTCTTAGATGATCGGAGACAATTTGGATCGGAAAGCGGATTGAATGCAGTCCATATTGTTGCTTGAACGCAATTTATCATGTTTATATTAAAGAGAATACTGTATCATTTACGCATATTCTTATCATTGAGCCTAATATGTTATCCAGAATGGTACAAATGTGTGCTGAAATCTCTTCTAAAATGCTATTTACAGCCATACTGACGACAAATCTATGTTTTCAATATCTCAATAGGAGCTAAATAGGCATGAGAGGTTATCTCGTTATACTTTCCTTGTCACCGTGGCTTCCATCAATGCAAAATAATCATACTTGTGTTTCGTGCAACGCTTATTTTATTCCATCCGCAGGATATGCAATAGGAGATGTTAGAAATATTGACTTAAATAATTTAATCCTCCCAACGTATGTATATTTAAAGGATCAGATCAGTAAAGTTAGTCAGTACGACAATAACTGCGGAGGTGGATGGACAAAACTTCTTTAAACTGTAATGTGCAAATTTTTGTCAAGAATTTTAAAAGTAACAGCTTAATCTGCCTGCAGATTAAAAAATCGTTTAGTTTTCATACAAATTACTAGAAAATACATGTACATGTAGAATAGAGCATGTTGCGTCATGTTTCCAGAGAATTTTCAAAATCCCATTTTTAAAAATAAGGGGGAAAATTTACCCTTATCCAAATCTCATAGCAATTATTTAAGAATGACTCTTATGGAACATGTGCATGTATCGATTTGAAAGCGCCCTTGTGTCATAGGCGAAAAGCGTTTTCAAATCGATACATGCACATGTTCCATAAGGTCATAGTTCACCCTTAAGTAATTGCTATGAGGTTTTGATAAGCGTAAATTTTCCCCCTTATCTTCAGAAATGGGATTTTTAAAATTCTCTTGAAACACGAGGCAACATGCTCTAACCTACATGTACATGTATTTTCCAGTAATTAGTCCGTATTTACCTGAAAATAAACTTTGAAAAACTCATTCTAGATATATGCAATTAAGCTGATAATGGTGCGGATAGTGTATTGTGCAAGCCTTTCAAAATTCAGCATAATAATTTGCATTGAAATCTGTGAAATTGCTTCGATAAAAAATTTGAATGAATTTTAGAACTAAACAATAATTGCTTTAAAATATACTTTAAACAAATACTATTTGAAAGCCAAATTCCTCGTGGGGCTAAAACTAGGTAATCTCTAAGTTCACCCAAAATCACACATTCGCAAAAATTTTGAGTGCATGAAACATTTCATCGAATCAAAATGGAAGTGCCAAAGGGCTTGTGGAAGGCTGTCGTTTTGACAGTGTGTATAAGCTTTTTATTGGTGATGACTTTGTTCCTAGTGACAAGAAATATTAGTAGTGCAAAAAGCTCCCATTTGAAACAATGTAAACAACCTCAGAGCAAACACAATGCCATGCGGCTCTCCAATGTATCTCTAAGCAATCTGTTGCTCACTGGAGTTGAAAAGATGACAAATGAATTTCTGCAGCAATCAAACACAAGTATTGATTCCACTGCTGCTATTTTCATTTTTGGAAGCTCTGGAGACACTACCACCCAAACTTTGGTAGGAAATATGCATCGCCAGCATTCCAATGCAAGTTCCTCACAAAGCTTTGTTGATGCTAATGAGAAAGTGATCGAGAGCGAAACAATTAGCTCAAATGCAATCATTCCTGAACACGTTGTACACACAGAATCAGGAATAGCATTTTGGAACTGCCCACGACTTGGTAACTATCCTGACCACGAAATTGAAATAGCTGCTATGTACTTTTTAAGATATGCCATGAACATGACAAAATCTGCAAAAATTTTATTTGCTGTGAGTCGTTCTTCTGTGAGTTCCAAAGATAACCAACATGATTTTGATTCGCTTGTTACGTATGCAATTAACATGCTCAAAAATATTAGTGAAATGACAGGATCTATAGGACTTGTGGTGACAGACGTGCATAAATTTGATCCAATATCTGGCAACCAGAAAAGCAATGAAGTTATCTTGTTTGAAATTGTGGGATTTCTAAAGGAATATGTGAACACAAAGCGTATTGAGATGCAAGGCTTGCATGGCCAAGCCAGTCAGAATGAGTTGCAGAGAAAGATAAATTTTGTGACTGGATTGCTCGGTGAAAGCAATTCTGATTTTGTAAGTCCTCGTGTGTATATTTTTGAGAGAGAAGGCCACTGTGGAACATTAGGCAAAGACTTGTATACTACTGAGCTTAAGTACTCCCAAGTGTCTCTTGACAACTTTCAGTTTTCCCTGAGAGAGGAAACACTTGCACAAGTGAAAACAAAATTCATCCCCCAAGTCGTAGATCAAATTGTGAATCAAATTTCTCAGACAATTATTAATTTACAGGAGGAGTTTAGGCGGATATTTTTCGCAACAGCGGAGAATAACACAGAACAAGGCATGACTTTGATTGCTGACACAATTTATATTCTTTCGGAGAAACGCTTTAGCCATTTGGAATCCACGCCACAAAGAGCGAGTCTTCAAATGAAAACTTTGTTGGATATGCTACCGTTCAAGATAAACTACACCAATGGGGTTCAAATGGAGATTTTCGAAAATCAATTGGAGTTTCTGAATATGTCAATCAACTTTAGTGTCCAAACTTCAAAAATACAGGATACATGGCTGAACTCAATAGGAAGCATGAAGACTAGTCTTCAAGAGTTGGAACAATTTTTTGAATTTGCACATTCCACAAACCAACAAGTGTCTGGTTACAACATTACAAATAACCCGTTTAATGCTGAATGCAAACCACTTCCTGCCTGCAAGGAGGCCATGAGTATTCAAAGGAATATTCCCTTGGGTGACATTTTATCTAATGGGCTTCAAGCTATGAGTCATCAATTTAGAAAACAAATGACGACAAGCAGCGTCCTTACCTCTGCCATTTTCATCCTTGGAAATAAGGGCTCCGGGAAAACCACTGTGACAGAAATATTGGCAGGAAACCAAAATTACCTTCATGCCACCAAACTTCCGGCAGGGAATTTTGTGATTGTTGACGACAACTGTAGAATCGCTAATCCCTTCAACAGTTCAAAGACAGTTATTCCGGAGTTTGTTGCTCACGCAAATTCACATGTTGCGTTTTGGGACTGTCCAGCTTTTGATGATACTCGAGCACCGAATTCATATGTTGCCGCAAAGTGCTTTCTAAAATATTCTCTGGGCTTGACAAAGTTTGCAAAATTTTTATTTACTGTGAGGCATTCATCATTGATTGGGGGACAAGATAACTTGGACTTTGACACTATGGTGACCCATGCAGTTCGAATGTTAAAAAATGTCACAAAACTGAGGCACTCAATAGGCCTTGTGGTTACTAAAGTGGGAGCATTTGATCCCACATCCGGTCACTGGATAAGTGATGAAGAGATTTTATTCCAGATTATGGAGTTTTTAAGAATCTATGCTAGCAAAATTGAAAATGAACTTTACGGCATAAGCGACGGTGCAAGAAAAAACGAGTTACAAAGCAAATTGGAATTTGTGAGAGGAATATTGGGGGAATCCGAGACTAATTTTGAAAATCATCGTATATTTTTCATAAGACGCCCCAGCGTTTGTGGACCCTTACAAGTTGTGAGTTTGCCATTCGACAGTGGTAGGAAGCAAACTAATTTGTTAGATAATCAGTTGCAGTATTCCCCAGTCATCCTTGAAGACTTCAGCTTTCCCTTGAAAGAGGAAGTACTTGTGAAGGTGAAAACAACTTTCATTCCAGAAATCGCAGACCAGATTTCCAAATTCATTCTCCAGACATTTGCTGATCTTAAGAGAGAATTTGAACGTGCCTTTTACAAACATCCAATCAATAACCCGGAAAAGCGCATGAGTTTGCTAAATACGACTACTGAACGATTGGTTGCAGTAAATGCTACTCAGACTGCATTCACAAAATCACCTATTAGTTCCAGTATGAAAATGCTCCAGGAAACTCTGCCGTTTAGAATGGACTGTACAAACCATTTTGAAATGTACAACTTTGAAAATACACTGCAATTTCTGAAAATTGTATTCAATGAGACCATCTACTCACCAACACCAATAACTTTGTGGACAAGTTCATTTGACACCACAATGAGATATTTGGATGGATTGCGAAGTTTTTATGAGTTCGGCCAATCATTGGAGAAGCATTTAGCCCAGTACTCTAAGCAGGTGACACTTGCAACCTTAGTCAAACAGAACAAACACCATTATCAGGATGACACTGTGCTTAACTTTCTCCAGAAATACGATTTAGTTGAAGTTCCCCAGAGAGTTCACACATTCTGGTCACATAGCAGGAATGCGGATAAAAAATATTTGGCAAATTTAGTACATGAATATATTCCACGTGCAAAGTTCACATGCAACAAATCTTCAACGAATTTCAGCATGAATCAGGTTGTGATTTCCGGAAGAATTTTGAAACTAAGTGACGCTACCAATCAAAATTATTGGCCAAAAGGGTGTACAAAAGACAATGTGAACGAAATACTCATTCTCGGCATGAAGAAAATATACTTGGATAAGGATTATTATACCCAGAAAGTTCTCCATCTGGCTATTATAGCTCCAGAATGGGAATTAGTCCTAGCAGAGGATGAACATTTTCGTTCTATTCAGTTCAGGGGCGTTACGCCCTTACCTAGATTCACTGCTAATAGGGGCTCGTCTTGGGGCGCCAAGGGACAAGATGGTCAACACGGCATTTCTGGAGCTGACGCTGGATCCTTTTATGGCATATATGAGTATTTTGAGAAAGAAACAACCCTTTTTGTTACAACAGTGGGTGGATACGGACAGAGGGGACAGGATGGTGGGGATGGACGTGATGGAGAACCCGGAAAGGATGCAAAGTATAATGACTTTCCACCAGCTTATTTCTCATCTCGGCCAGATAATTTGATGGCTGGAAAATGTTCGAGTGACTACGGCGCAATGATAAGCAGGATGGATTGGTACACTATGTTAGGAAGCAATGGAAAACAAGGTGGCGATGGAGGAAATGGAGGGAACGGTGGAGCACCAGGTAGAGGTGGATACATTGAAATAATTTCCCTAAAACACGTAGGAAACCTATCAACTGTATCAAACGTACATTCAACATTTTATCCTGGTAAATTTGGATTACCGGGGTGGGGAGGATTTGGAGGCAGTGGTGGTAAAAATGGAAATCTATTATCCTGCAAAAGAGTTTTTCCATTTACTCACTGGATTTTGAACGGTTGCTACAGTTGTGTCAGTAAGATTTCGGCAGGCGATGGAAAGAGGGGTTTACAAGGAACTTTTTCAAGTCCTGATATCATTTCTAACCAACCAAAGTTTCAAATGTGGAGGCTGGTTAACGCATACAAAAATGAGTTTGTTGGCGTCGAATCACAATTTACTTCTAAACTCAATTCTGAAAATCAACTGACCAAACTTATGACGTCTCTTGCATTTGCAAAAGAATTGGAGTTTTACGAAAAAAAATATTTTGAGGCAATTTTCCAACGTTTCCCCGGTAAAAGATTGTATCTTCTGTCAAATTACGAAAACTTTCGTAAGCGACTCGACGCATATTCTGCATATTTAAATGGATCTGAAACAGGAATGGAAGAAAGCGCTGCACTTGATGTAATTTACAGTGCGGTACTTGGAAAAATAGCAGCATTGCGTAGTAGTGGGTATACATCTAAAGTGATTAAAACAAACCAATATTTCGACACTTTAGGCATCTGGCTTCAAAATGTTAAAGAGTCTAGAAGGGAAACAGTAATCCAACAAGAAACTGAAAGTTTCAAGCAAGCCCTCAATACAAAAATAGAGCAAGCCAACAAGTTTGTGAGAGACACTGTATATCCGGCAATTGAAATGGCTACAACAAAGGTTGATGAACTAAACAATAGATTGAACCTTGAATTAGCAAAATTTCAAAAACAGGGAGAAAGTGATGTGATTAATGCAACAAAAGCGAAAGAGATGTATAAAAAGGTGATGCCTTTGAAAATCGGATTAGACGTTTTAAAATTTACTGGCACAATATGCTCATTTTTTGGTCCAAAAGGAGTAATTGTGGGACAAATATTGTCTACATCAGCCACACTAGGAAAATCATTAATCCCCGAAATCAAAGTGCCACAAGGTCATAAGCTTCCACAACACTTTAACCAATCGCTCATAAAAAATCATGCGGAATGCTCATCGACAAAAACGCGGAACATTGACAAAGAAAGTGAATTGTGGGAGAAAGTGGTCGCGGATATAGATAATGACACGTTAGCAGAGCTGAAAGAATATGCAGATAAAAGAAGAGAGTCTGTAGAGATTTACAAACAAGCGGTTCAGAATTGTTCGGGAAACGAAAATCCTCTAAATATTGCCAAACGGAAACAAGACGTGGAGAAAGCAAGCAGTGGTTTGAAAGCAGCTCTTGCCAGAATGGTAAAAAAGATTGAAGACCGTCTGCCCAGTGATGAGAACCAGAAAGAGGGGGACCATGCAGCAAACAAGACGACAACTAAAAAAGAAAAGAATTTGAAAAACTGTTTGAAAGCATTAAATGTACTGGATGCAGCAACCGACTTGGGCATGAGTATTTGGAATGCGTCAAGGGACATAAATAATTTTACCAATGCAATTCAGGAGGCAGAAAAAAATGTGAAAGTTGTGAAAGCTAAAAGGGCTCAGTTTGTTTATGAGTTTCTGCCAAAAATTGAATCGATTGAAAATGACCTTAAAAAGGAATCTAGTCAGCTTTCTGGAAAGTCTCAAGCTGCGCTGTTCGTGAAGCAATGGGAAATTAAAGGGATGCTAAAAAAGATGAGACAGCACGTGCGAGGATTTACGGCAGGCATGGAAATCACAGAAGAATTTCAGTTGGCAATAGACACTCTGGATGAAGCATTTACTATACTCGTTGATTTATATGAGCACATGGAGCGATATGAAGAGAAAAAGCAGTTTGCAGATTTTATTGCGAAAGTCAACAGTGCAAATGGCGTGCTTTCCCAAATAACTGATGATGAATTACGGGGGGTCCTAAGTCGCCTCAATTTTCACATCCGCTCAAACTTGTTTTTGGAAGAGTACCAATCTGCTCTTCACGCCTTTAAGCAGTGGGTATTTCCATTTGCGTCGCACTACCTACATGATTGTCAGAACAAAACTGAATCCATCATTTCAGGAAATACTGACCAGATTGTGGAGTTTTATATGAACGAGTTTGAATTTCTTCGTATGGAACTGGCCAAGTACAAATCCACGACAGTTGATGGTGACAAATATTTGATCAGAAACGCTTTTACAAGTAGATGGGTTTCCAGCGAGCCTTTTTTTGTTTGGAAAAACCAACAATGGCAGGTAGGAGTAAAACAAAAAAACTAAAATAAATAAAGCCCGCATTAGCTTAAATATTTTGATATCATGAGAATCCTCGACTGTCTGAAAATCTTAAAGCAAAAATGCCACATTTTAACTATCACTATTAACTTATTATTATGATTTACATTTTTAGACTTCCATTAGACGACTGCTGAGAGGGGAGCCTGTGCAATTGTTGGCGGATGTAGACATGCGTGGGCATACTTTAGAGGTCACAAAATTTTTCTGGAAGAAATCTGCCATCAAATACAAAACTGTTGAACTTTCTCTGAAAGTGAAAGATGAACGTCGTCAAGACAAGCTGAATACAACATTAAACCATTTTCATTTGAATATGACGCATAGCGGTGTATCCCTTTATAAGGTGATGGGGCATCAATATGTGATGTTTGACAGCAGTCAATCATACCGCTACAGCTTTGAAAGGATTAAAGACAATATGCACGTTTCCGTCGGTACAGTGAAACATAAGGTCAGTTACCATGTAATTATTTTTTTATAGGAAATTTTCATTTTCAAGGAAATTTGGGAAGATGTTATCTTCAAGCAAGTTATCTGAAGCAAAGAGTATTGTAAATATTTTTACGTGTTATAATTCTGGCGTTAAAAATTTTGAATACAAATAATTTTTCTACTTTTATTAGCATGTGAAAATATTTGGCACTTCCGAATTCATATGTGTATAATGAGCTTAAAAACTAAACTTGAATGCACCTTGTTTTTTAACAGGTTGATGGACCAGAAGTTGACTTCCTAATGAGTCCTTACACTTGGTGGACCTTCCAGCTTATTGATGTGAAGCCAGGAGGCATCGGATTTAAAGACTTAACCGAGTTTTACGATGAGGTGGATTTGCATTTGGAAGGCGAAGGAGTTTATTTTGACGAAGAGCGTGCACCTGATACTGTTCTGGATGTACTTAATTTGGATCAGTATTATGAAACTTTTGACCCTGAAGGTTATGATGTTGATGGAAGTTACAGTCTGAAATGTCAAAACCTATAATCTTTTCACGCGAATGGTAAATATAGAAGGTTTTGGAGAAAACGATGAAAATTATCGTACCAGCAATCTTTGAAAAAGTCATTGTCGACTTATTTGTTAAGCAAAAGTTTCATAAAGATTTTTAATTAATTTGCAATAAGTGATATATGAAAAAAGACTTAAAGTGTATTCATATGATTATGCTAGTTTATACATTCATTAATAGCTATGCTGTTACTAAATTTGTCTTTGAGATATTTTTTACTGTAAAGTTATGATTAACATTTTTAATTGAACATAGTTTAATGAAAATGAAATAATGAAATATTAGTGAAAACATTGTATAATCGTAATATCATTTTTCCGTCCTCTTTCAATCAAGATTTGGCTAATTTTAAGAGTTAAAAAAAAGATTTCGCATTCACTATAAATTAGACGCGTTCCCTTACTTAATAAAAATGCAAGTGTTTGTAGAAATATTACACTTAAATTTGTAGATAAATATATCAAAGTTTACCATGTAGATTAAATATTATAGTACTATATAGTATAACACTTTATTGGTAAAAATGCTGATAAAATTTAGGATTGATTAATTTTAATTTTGAAAAATGCGTCGAACCATGTAGAATATAGTGTAACAGAATTTTGTTACATGTGTTTCCAACCGTTGCAAAGTTACCTTAATGTAGTAGCAAAAAAACAACATATGATCGAAAGTTATTTTGAAAAATATTTTGTCCTAAGACTAATTGCAAAGATTGTAACATTTATTGGAATTCAATGTGAAAGCGGAATGATGAGTTTCAAATAATGTTTTAATTTTTTGTAGTCATCTACAATTTTAATTAGCATATAATGTAGTGTAAATCGTACTTAAATTTTGATGAATTTTAAGCAAATAAAAATAAAATGTGAATGTTGTAGTAACTCGTCTAAAGCATAACCCATAAAACTTTCACTGCCTTTTGCCTTTTTACTAAAATGGTTTTCATACAGACGCTTAGGACAACAAATTAAAAATATCTTACGACAAAAATGTTCATGATTGCTGATCGTAATGATCACATATTCTTTATTGCTTTGGTCAAGCAATGATAGAGAACAAACATCAAATTAGCTCGAGAAGCTTAATAAATTAAAAATATCCTATCTAAATGGAATTAAAGCTTCTGAATATGGAAAATCTTCTAAGGCTCCTCTACCTGCGCAAATAATTTAATTCTAGCTAAAGTTTATTTTCTTTCCTATGTCCAAAATCCAATCATATTTACCAAACGCAATTGATCTAGAAAGGAGAGTAAACAGCAACCAATATTTAGTTGATTTTCAGTAACACAAATCTATAATTTTTGCAAATATTTTCAACATTTTAAATGTAACATTGCGTATATATTATGCAAGTCTGAAAACTGATTAATTAGATTATCGTTTTTTATTAAGATGAACTTGCGTACCTTACCTTACCAAAGTTTCCTTTCGCTGAATCAACTTTTTCATAACACAATGTGCAAAGCAATTTCTTTATTCAACCTGTTTAAATGTCTTGTTGAAGAGCAGTGATCATTTTTCAATAAAATAAAACAAAGAATTCAGTAGACAACGTGACTTATATCCAATTTGATTGCAATGCCAGCCGAGATCAAAATTACATCATTCACTTTTCCTGCTGTGTCTGCTCAATGGTGTGTGTACACTGCTGAAAATCTTTGCGAGTATACAGGACTATCTGAATGAAAATGCATTAATGTCTGACTTACAAATGACGCAAGAAGTAAATATTTACATTAATGATGCACATTCATCAACATTTTCCTTATCTCTGAACCCAAGCGCAACTAAAAATGTTCATTTCACTTGCTATCCGTCAACAAATTCACGCTTTGAATGCACAGCTCCACAAATTTAAATGTATGTTGTTACATTGCTCTTGCTGATGAAAGACATTTCCTTTTCGGTAACTTCTCGTTTAAACCATTTTTATTACTACTATTTACAATAGGACAAAATTAAGAAAAAGCTGGCATATATCATGAAAATATAAAGTGGAACTTAAAACGCTGATGCGTTGTACCGTCAACTCTATAATTAGTCATTACAAAAGAAAACTGTAAGAAAAAAGCAAATCGCGCGGAAAACTTAGCATCAATTATACCTTAAGGTGGGAATTGCAAAACATCACGCAATCATCTAGAAGTAAATATCTGCAAAGGAAGATGCCGGAAGTGATGTTTTTGTCGTCAACATTGAAAATGTACAACCAAGCTTCATTTTTATATATTTTGTAATGTTATTTTGTGAATGTAGCAAAATGAAACAAATGTTGATGTTTAAGTAAGTATTACGATGGTAGAATGATGTGTTTTAATGGATTGTAAATGTATTCAATGTGTCTGATGCTTACACAAACATTTCTTAAATGAAAAGAAACTGTAGTATGGCAAAGCCGAGATGGTCTCCGCTAAGGAATGAAAAGCTAAAAAATGTGGTGTGCAAGGCATGCGTTAATTTTTTAATTACAATTACCAATTAACACTATCAGTCTTTAGCTTTTAGGAATCTTGTGAAATAGATTTTGTAAAGCATTGACCCATGTAATTTTAAGCGAAAAAGGCAAACTATGCAGCTGACCATGTTTTCATACTAGATTGCTTTTTGGACTTTTTAGATGTTTTGAAGAAAAAAAACTAAATCAATTTTAATAGATTTTAATCCATGTTTCAAACTGTTAAAATAATGCGTGTTACGGCACAAACGGTTTGCTTGTTTGTAAAAAAAATTTAATTGTGTTTGACTTATCTCTTTTTATGGAGGCAATAAAATTGCATACTAGAAGAATTAGTGATGAAAGGTATTCAAAATGTTCTGCAGAGAGCGCAATTCATAATTTTAAAGCATTTAATATAAGAAATACTTAAGTTGCTATCGGTATTTGAGAAATGGGATGAATGAAACTTAGATTAATCGTAATTTATTTCTGTTGAGAATGATGCTACTAAGGATCAACATGAATACTACTTTACATCATCTTACTATTTATGTGGGATTAGGGCTGCTCCTTTGTTAAAGCTGGATTAGAAGCGAGTAAAATGGATTGCATCGTATTAAAAACATTAGGTATCAAGTTTTTAACCAATATTTATTTTATGCTGCATTAAAATCAAAAGACCAGCGAATAAGTGAGCAAATGTAAACGATACACTTTGTTTTGTTTTTGTTGTCATCACAGAAGCTTTCCAGTGAACCAAAAATGAGTCACAATCAAGCTAATCACTTATGTAATTTGTACCACAATGCTTTGTAGCAAACTTAAATGAATATGCATATGAAGGTTCTGCCAATGATAATATCTGTATGTTAATGAAAATATCTGAAATAACAAGAATTCTGTGAGAAAGGCCGACAAAGTCTTCCCGCTAAGTAAACTATAGCGCAAACTATTTAGTTAGGCTCTATCTTGCAATTCCTGTAACAGCAGATGTTTTGGTTGTGTTACGTAGAGCACAATTCTGTTTCACAAGGACTTCAGAAATTTGACACCGGCTTGCTTTCTTTTAACCCTTTTAGTCACTGTCTTCAAGACACTGGCCAACTCATATATTCTAAATTCTATCAAAATCTTGATAAATCCAAATGAAAATTCTTGATTATATTTGACAATAAAAATTCTTAGTAATATTTCAGTTTTTGTCCTGGTGAGATAAATAAAAACGGTAATGTTTTGGTATCTTACAAAATTTTACTCAGGAATGCGTCCGATCATAAAAATCTTGTTTCAACATTAATTCTGATTCTTCGTTTTACTTGTTGCATTCATCAGGTTTGAAAATTTCTATAGCTTGTAGCATTCAAGCTTGTATTTGTACGTTTAGTCTCTACTTATTACGCCACATTACTTGGGAAAGCTGCAAAAATGACCAACCTAAAAGGAATTCGCAAGTGTATTTTATCTGCATCTGAGTAAACAGGAAACATTATAAAATATATCATGATTACGTACTGGATATCCATGTTCGAATCTTTTTCACAATGTTGACAGTTAAAAGTACTGCAAAATTACATAAGATATAAGTAGAATGCTTTCCAAGGCAAAAATATTAGGGTTTTTGTGGTTGCGTTGTTTATAAAATCATAAAATGAACTGTGGGTACATATTGGTTTCTGAGAGAAGGGAAAAAGGGAATATGCAAAGTATATGTACACTATTGACAGTAAACTTAACCACAGTTTTGCTTAACATGTTGACATTTGACAACGTATTCGAACAAATTCGTGTAATCACTGAATGATGTCTTTTTAGCAACAACTAACATTTATAAGTTAAAATAATAGTTTGAGATGTGTTTACTCATGCTATTCTCAAGAATTTTATCCCCATAATTTGCATTGGAATTTTTTGAATGCTTATTGAGACTTATCTTAGCTCTTGACACAAACAATCTTTTTAAGTTCTCATTAGTTTGTGAGAGTTGAGATAAACAAAATATACAAGAATTAGATTCGGTTGAGAAGTGAGAATGATGTCATGATGTTTTGAAGCAATCAATACCAATAAAAGGCAGAACTAAAAGCACTTTTTTGACTTCCCTCTGTAATTTCTCACATGCACAACAAATATGTCATATAATTCTGCTTGAAAAGAGCACGGTTGTTTTGCACGATGTATTTATATTAAAAAATTGATCAAATGTAATAATATGAAGCAAATAGTCATTAATGGCAATTTTTGTTCCCAGATCTTGATCTGAAATTTACGCTATATTTTCATGCCCACCGATCTGTTAACCTCAAAATCACCATAAATAGTTAAACATTGAGAACAAAAAAGGCTACATGCTGGATGAAGATGCACTTGAATTCTACGTATGCACATTTACTTATACTTTTCTTAGATTACGAAATGAAGATTATAAAGGAATTCCCTCTTCGCGTCTCCTTTTTAAGATTACTGTAAAGAAAGTTTAACAAAATTGTGACATGTTTCATCATCGTCATGTTTTGTTTATAAACAAAAAACGCTAGAGAAAAGTGAACCAGAGATGAATTCATGACTCATTTCTGGTTCACGCGATATCTCAAGTGTTGACGTCAATAGACTTTGTTTAGAACACCTATTCTTAGCGACCGTGAGAACAATTATTCGTAAACGAATTATGAACGAGATATTTTAGGAAGCAATAAATCTTTCTAAAACAGAATAACAGTGCCACTTAGTAAAAATTTTGATCCGCAATAGTAGACAAGAAAATTAAAAGTGATTTATTATTATGTTGAATGCTAAAGAAAACTGTCTTTACCTAACACACAACATTTTTCTTTGATTACTGCTTGATCATCGTTTGTGAATGAACATATATAATGGGGAAATGATTTTCATAAACATTTGTTTGAAACAAATATCGTTGACGACGACTTCATTTGAAAAAGTTGAATTGCTCTTTACTTCGCTCAATGAACATGAGCTTACCCTACAATCACTAAAATCATAAGATTTTCAAATTGAATCTGGAAAAACTATATTAAATTTTAAAAATTACAAATTGTTTCATAAATTTATTTCCATAAACGACAAAGTCATTTAGTTTGTAACTGTAACACATGCAAAACATATTGCAATTATGGAAATCATGGTATCAAAAACTAGTTCATAACACGATAGAAAATTATCAGGTACATGTTGACAGAATCACATTTCCTTTTTTACTTACAGAATATTTTTTTGTTTTGAAGTCACAATTCAATCGGTTGAATAAACAATCAATTATCAACAAACTTGCAGTTGTGGAGGTGCAACAATACGAAATTTTGTATTTTAAACAAAATAGCGATTAACGCTTTAATTCATTGAAAAAGCAAGCATTGTACATACAACAATATGAAAACTGCAGCTGTCATGACGCTCCCATGATATGACATGACTTTGTCATATAAAATGAAATTTGTAAGCACATATATAAAATTACAATATGTTATGTAAAATTATTACCTTTAACGATGCATTAAAAACATTTATACTCGTAATGTAATCCGTTTCATGCACACTTAAACTGCTGTAAAAAACTGGATATGAAGCTTAGTGAGAGAAGTAGTGCATCAATGATAGGTGAATATTCTTCTTGCATAGTTTTAAATTAAAAAAGTTAATCATAGAAGTATTGCAATTAAGTTTCAATAATTTTGTTTGGACAAAAACTTATATCTGATGCGCAAATAGTATAAAACAGAAAAACAATTCAGATTTCAATCGACTATATAACTTACTAAATATAGCAATAAAATATGTTACCGCAAGCATAATATTTGCTTTAAAAATAAAACTACATACATATTTTGTACTCTATCTCATTGGCATTAAAATACTATGAATCTTGTCACAATCCCTCTTTATATGAGTAATAACAAAAAAAGAAAAGACCAAATTATATTTGAGGAAATATTCTGCAGCTCTCAGCAATTTTTTCTTCGACATTTCTACTGCAGATGCTTTTTTATCATGTATTTAGACTCCTCTAATTTGTTTATCGTAGTTCAAAAATAATGCTTAATTTGTCATCGGGTTATGAGAGCAGAGACAGACGAGATCGAAAATGGTGCACCTAAAGATTTTAACGATTGTGGTTTTATAGCCTTTAACTAACTACATAGAATACGAGTTGTTAATTTGTCTTTACATAATTTAAAAAGTTTGCATGGAAAAATTTTATGCACGTTCTGCCATATCCAACTAATACAATGCATCATATTTTCATGTAAGTGAACGCAGCATACTTATTCATATTCAAAGAAAGTTGATATGTATTTCAAAATGCTCAAAACGCCTTGCTAATTTCTCCACTGAGGTACCATAAAATAAATAAGTTATAATTAGAGTATAGATTTTCTAGTGCGAAGATAATCCTAAGAATAACATGATCTCATTTCAACTAACTTTGTAACTGGGTACTCTACCACAACAAAAATGTCGTAGTGTACTTTGTTGTGTTATTTCATTTTCTTATTTACATACAATACAGGACAGGACACATTAAAGAGTCAACTGAAAATAATTTGATTCTCCCTAGTTATATTTATTTGCATGATCAGATCAACTAATTTAGCCAGTCAGCGAATAGACGTGGAACTCGACGGATAAACCACTTCTAAGGTCTAAAATGCAAATCTTTTGAGAAATAGGCAAGAACAAAAACAATTCAAATAAAACAAATGTCACGCTTCAATTTCTTAAATAAGAGAACAATCATCTGAAATTTGTTGACTTATTGAAACTCAAATTGCTTTTATGAAACCACCAGGCAGAGATGTGATTGCTGGAAGTGAGAACTGGTGACAGGAATAAGTTTAGGAAATTAGTGAATTAAAGAGGCTGGTAAATGTGTTAGCAATATTCTCAAAAGGTGACAGTTTGCAAATTAAAACTTGTTTCATGGATTTAAGGATAAGGATAAGTTATAGTTTTAAGAAGTTTTAAGAAAAATACAAGGAGAAAGCCAATCCTCAGAACTTTAACTAGAAAGTATATATCTCACCAAAATTTAGCAATAAAAAGGAAAAATTTGACCGTAAATCCATCAAACAAAAATGGATGTCCCCAAGTGTTCGAGGAAGGCTGTCATTTTGACAGTGTGCATAAGCTTTCTTTTGGTAATGACTTTTTTCTTAGTGGCATTCAATATGAGTAATGAAAAAACCTCAAAAAGGGAACAATGTCAACTACTTCAAAAAAATCACACCGCCATTCCAAAGGCCCCTCTAAGCAATCTTTTGCTCGCAGGAGTTGAAAAGATGACCAATCAGTTTCTGTGCCAATCAAAAGAAAGTGTAGACTCTACTGCTGCTATTTTCATTTTTGGGAACTCTGGAGAAACTACCAGCCAAACCTTGGAAGAAAATATGCATCACCAGGACTCCAATAGAAATTTGTCACAAAACTTGACTGATACTGATGACAATGAAATGATCGGCAGCGAAACAATCAGCTTAAATGCAATCATTCCTGAATACATTGTTCACAGAAAATCAGGCATTGCATTTTGGAACTGCCCACAAATCGACAATTTTCCTAACCCAGAAACAGACATTGCGGCAAAGTACTTTTTACGATATGCAATGAACATGACAAAATCTGCAAAGTTTTTATTGGCTGTGAGCCATTCTTCAGTGAGTTCCTCAGAAAACCAACAGGATTTTGATATGTTTGTTACGAATGCAGTTAGCGTGTTCAAAAATGTTAGTGAAATGACAGGATCTATCGGACTTGTGGTGACAGACGTGCATAAATTGGATCCAATATCCGGTGACAAGAAAAGCAATGAAGTTATTTTGTTTGAAATTGTGGAATTTTTAAAGCATTATGTGAACACAAAGCGTATTGAGATGCAAGGTTTGCATGACCAAGCAGATGAGAATGAGTTGCAGAGAAAGTTGAATTTTGTGACAGGCTTACTCGGTGAAAGTGCGCCTGATATTGAAAGTCCTCGTGTATATATCGTCGGGGAAGAAAACCACTATGCAACATTTTTTATGGATTTGTACACTACTGAGCTTAAGTACTTTTCAGGGTCTCTTAACGACTTCCAGTTTTCGCTGAGAGAGGAAACACTTGCACAAGTGAAAACAAAATTCATCCCCAAAGTTGTAGATCAAATTGCGGATCAAATTTCTGGAACTATTGCAAATTTACAGCAGGAATTTAGACGAGTATTTTTCCCAAAAGCAGAGAATAATCGTGAGTTAGGCAAGAGTTTGATTGCTGACACAATTGATGTTCTTTCGGCAAAACGCTTTAGCATTTTGGGATCCACACCACTAAAAGTGAGTAATCAAATGAACACTTTGTTCGATATGCTACCGTTCAAAATAAGCTACACCAATGGGGTTCCAATGGAGATTTTAGAAAATCAGCTAGAATTTCTCAACATGTCAATCAACCATAGCTTTCGAACATCAAAAATAGGGGATACATGGCAGAACTCAATAGGAATTATGAAGACCAGTCTTCAAGAGTTGGAAGAATTCTTTGAATTTGCACAGTCTACAAAACAACAAGTTTCTGGGTACAACCTTACAAATACATCGTCTAATGCTGAATGCAAACCACTTCCGGTCCACAAGCAAGTCATGAGTACACCAAGTAATGAACCCTTGGGTGAAATTTTATCTAATGGACTTCAAGTAATGAATCATCAACTTAGAAAACAAATGCCGACAAGCACTAATCTTACGTCTGCTATTTTCATCCTTGGAAATACGGGCTCTGGGAAAACCACTGTGACTGAAATATTAGCAGGGAACCAAAATTACCTTCATGCTACCAAAACGCCGTCAGGTGATTTGGTGATAATTGACGATAAAGATAGAATCGCTAGTCCATTTAACAGTTCAATGTCGCTCATCCCGGAATTGGTTGCTCACCCGAACTCAAATGTTGCATTTTGGGACTGCCCAGCTTTTGATGATACTCGTACACCGGAATCAGATTTTGCTGCTAAGGCCTTTTTCAAATATGCTGTGGGGACGACAAAATTTGCAAAAATTTTATTCACTGTGAGGCATTCGTCATTGATTGCGGGACAAGAAAATTTAGACTTTGACACTATGGTGACCCATGCAGTTCGAATGGTGAAAAATGTCACAAAACTTACGGATTCCATAGGCCTCGTGGTTACTAAAGTGGGAGAATTTGACCCCACATCCGGCCACTGGATAAGTGATGAAGAGATTTTATTTCAGATTGTGGATTTTCTAAGAATTTATGTTAGCAAAATTGAAAATGAACTTAACGGCATAAGCGACGGTGCGACGAAAAACGAGTTACAAAATAAAGTGGAATTTGTGAGAGGATTATTGGGGGAATCCGAGACAAATTTTGAAAATCATCGTATATTTTTCATAAGACGTCCCAGCGTTTGTGGACCGTTACAAGTTGTGAGTTTGCCATTTGACACGGGTAGGAAGCTTAATAATTTGTATGATAATCAGTTGCAGTATTTTCCAGTAATTCTTGAAGACTTTAACTTTCCCTTGAAAGAAGAAGTTCTGGTGAAGGTGAAAACAACATTAATTCCCGAAATCGCAGACCAGATTTCCAAACTCATTCTCCAGACATTTGCGAATGTTAAGAGAGAATTCGAACGTGTCTTTTACAAGCATTCACTTAATAAACACGAAACGCGCATGAGTTTGATAAATATGACTATTGAGCAATTGCTCGTGGTGAATGCGACTCAAACTACATTCACAAATTTGCCTGTTAGTTCCAGTATGAAAATCCTCCGAGATACTCTCCCATTTAGAATGGGATGTACAAACCATTTTGAAATGCGCAACGTTGAAGAATTGCTGGAATTTATGGAAGTGATAACCAGCCAGACTATCTACCCACCACGGCCTATAAGATTGTGGACAAGTTCATGGAATACTACAGTGAAATATTTTGATGAATTACGAAATTTTTATGAATTCTGTCAGTCAACTGAAAAGCATTTGGCTCAGTATTCCAAGCAGATGACTCTTGCAAATTTAGTCCAGCAGAACCAACTCCACTTTCAGGAGGACACTGTGTTAAGCTTCCTTCAGAAATACGATTTGGTTGAGGTTTCCCAGCGAGTTCATACATTTTGGTCTCAAAGCAGGATTGAAGATAGAAAATATTTGGTCAATTTGGTGCATGAATATATTCCAAGTGCAAAATTCACATGCAACAAATCTTCAACAAATCGAAACATGAATCAGCTTGTGAATTCTGGAAGAATTTTGAATCTGAGTGATGCCACTAATCAAACATATTGGCCAAATGAGTGCACAAAAGACAATGTCAATGAAATACTCATTCTTGGCATGCAGAAAATATACTTTGATCAGGATTTTCTTCCTGAGAAACTTCTCCATCTAGCTATTATTGCTCCAGAATGGGAATCAGTCGTCACGAATGATGAACCTATACGCACTATTCACCTCAAGAGCGTTAAGCCTTTAGCTAGATTTCCTGCTAAAAGCGGTTTATATTGGGGCGATAAAGGACAGAATGGTCAAGACGGCGCTTCTGGAGCCGATGCTGGATCCTTTTATGGCATATATGAACATTTTGAGAATGAAGATGCACTTTATATTTGGACAGAGGGTGGAGACGGACAGAGAGGCCAGGGCGGTGGGCGTGGACATGATGGAGAACCAGGAAAAGACGCAGAATATGATGACTTTCCATCGGCTATGTTTTTATCTGTGCCTAAAAATATGCACGCTGGAAGATGTTTGAGTAGGAACGGCGTACCTGTAATAAATGAATCGATTGACTGGTTCACTATGTTTGGAAGCAATGGAAAACAAGGCGGTGATGGAGGTAATGGAGGCAACGGTGGAGCACCAGGTAGAGGTGGATACATTGAAATCATTTCGTTACAAAACAAAGGGAACCTACACCCTACATCAAGGGTGATTTCATTAATTAATCATGGGGAACATGGATTACCTGGGTGGGGGGGATTAGGAGGCAGTGGTGGTAAAAATGGAAATCTATTATCCTGCGAAAGAGTTGTCTTGTTCCCAGTTGCTCACTGGCATTTTAACGGCTGCTACAGTTGTTCCAGTAACGTTGGGGCAGGCGATGGGAAAAGTGGTTTACAAGGTTCTATTTCAAGTTCTCATATCATCTCTAATCAAACAAAGCTTCAAATGTGGCGGCTGGTTAACGCATTCAAAAACGAGTTTGTTGAGGTCGAATCAGAATTTATTTCCAATCTTAATTCCGACCGTCAGATTACTGAGCTCATGACACCGCTTGCATTTGCAGAAGAGTTGGTGTTTTCTGAACAACAATATTTTGTGGCAAATTTCCAACGTTTCCCCAGTAAAAGATTGTATCTTCTGTCATATTACGAAAACTTCCGTAAGCGACTTGACGCATATTCTGCATATTTAAATGGATCTAAAACAGAAATGGAAGAAAGCGCTGCCATTGATGTGATTTACAGTGCCGTACTAGGGAAAATCGCAGCATTGCGTGGACTTGGGTACAATTCGAAAGTGATTAAAACAAACGCATATTTTGACGCCTTAAGGTTTAGGCTAAAAAATCTTAAAGAGTCCAGGAAAGAAGCAGTAATTCAGCAAGAAAGTGAAAGTTACAAGGAAAGCCTCAACGCTAAGATTGAGGAAGCAAACAGATTTGTCAGAGACACTGTATATCCAGCTATTGAGATGGCTACAGTGAATGTTAATGAACTCAATAATAAATTGAGCCATGAATTAGTGAAATTGCAAAAACAAGGAGAAAGTGATGTGATAAGCGCTAAAAAAGCGAAAGCTTCGTACGAAAAGGTAATGCCTTTGATAATTGGTTTAGACGTTTTAAATTTCGCTGGCACAGTTTGCTCCGTTCTTGGACCAAAGGGAATGATTGTAGGACAAATATTGTCTTCAGTAAGCTCATTTGGAAAATCGTTTATCCCGCAAATCAAACCACCAGTATTTGAAGGCCTTCCACAAAACTTTAACCAATCGCTTTCAAAAAGTAACGCAGAATGCTCGTCAACAAAGGTGTGGAAGATTGACAAAGAAAGCGAAGTATGGGAGAAAGTAGTAGCGGAAATAGATAATGACTCGCTCGCAGAACTGAAAGAATATGCCGATAAAAGAAAGGAGTCTGTTGATATTTACAAACAAGCGATTCAAAATTGTTCGGAAAACGGCAATTCTCTAAGCATTACCAAACGGAAACTAGACGTGGATAAAGCAAACAGCCAATTCAAAGAAGCTCTTGCCAAAATTGTGGAAAAGATTGAAGACCGTTTGCCCAGTGGTGAAAACCAGAAAGAGGGGGAAAATACGACAAGCAAGATGACACCTAAAAGGGAAAAGGCTTTAAAAAACTGCGTTAAAGCATTAAAGGTACTGGATGCAGCAACCGACTTGGGCATGAATATTTTGAACACGTCAAGAGAAATTGATAAATTTACGAGTGTAATTCAAGACGCTGAAAATAATGTGAATATTGTGAAAGCTAAAAGGGCTCAGTTTGTGTATGAATTCCTGCCACAAATTGAATCGATTGAAAACGACCTTCAAAGGGAAACTAGTAAGCTTCCAGGAAAGTCTCAAGCTGCTCTGACTGTAAAACAATGGGAAATAAAAGGCATGCTGAAGAAGATGAGGAAGCACGTGCGTGATTTTACGACAGGAATGGGAATTACAGAAAAATTTCAGTTGGCGATAGACACTCTGGATGAAGCCTTAACTCTTATAGTTGACCTTTATGAGCATATTGAGAAATATGAAGAGAAAAAAGAATTGGCAGATTTTATTGCAAAAGTTAACAATGCAGATGGAGTGCTTTCCCAAATTCCAGATGATGCACTACGGAGGGTTCTAAGTCGCCTCATGTTTCATATTCACTCAAACTTTTTTTTGGAAGAGTACCAATCTGCGTTGGGCGCCTTTAAGCAGTGGGTCTTTCCATTTGCGTCACACTACCTACATGATCGCCAGAACAGAAACAAGACCACCATTCCCAAATATACTGACCAGATTGTACAGTTTTATATGAACGAGATTGAATTTCTTAGTCTGGAACTGGCAAAGTACAAAGCCACGACAAATGATGGGGACAAATATTTGATCAGAAATGCTTTCATAAGTGAACCGGTTTCCAGTGAATCCTTTTTTGTTTGGGAAAACCAACAATGGCAGGTATGCAGTACAACAAAATAATACGCATAGAATACGCATAAATATTTTTCTATCGCGAGAATCTAAATTTGTATGAAAATCGAGTTGGAAAGGTAACACATTCCAACTAGTAGTATTGATTTATTATTACGGTTTACATTTCTAGACTTCTATTAGTCGACTGCTTAAGGGGGAGTCTGTGCAATTGCTGGCAGATGTGAACTTGCGTGGGCATCCTGGTGCTGAGTTTTTTTGGAAGAAATCGGCCATCAAATACAAAACTGTTGAACTTTCTCTCAAAGTGAAAGATAAAAGTCGGCAGAGCGAGCTAAATGGAAAACTGGACCATTTTCATTTGATTATGACGCATAGTGGAGTATCCCTTTATAAAATGATGGGACATCAATATGTGATGTTTGACAGCAGTCAATCATATCGCTACAGTTTTGAAAGAATTGGGAACAATAGACACGTTTCTGTCAGTATAGTGAAGGATAAGGTCGGTTTTCATTTAAATAAGTTAATATTTTGTTTATTATTAATAAAAAGGAAGATATTTGTGCTATTAGTTGTGACATACAGCTACAGGGTATTTATCTCTTTTTGTCTTTTTTGTTTTCATTCCTGCAGTGGAAACTGTAAATGTAAATAATTTCTCTTTGTAAATATCAACGTGTGCAAATATTTGATACTTCTGAACCTATTTTATAATAGGGTGATGGACCAGACGTGGACTTTCTAATGAGTCCGTACACTTGGTGGACCTTCCAACTTATTGATGTGAGGCCAGGGGGCGTGGGGTTTGCAAACTTAACCGAGTTTTACAATGAGGTGGATTTGCATTTGGAAGGCGATGGGGTTTACTTTGACGAAGAGAATGCACCCGATCAAGTTTTGGATGAACTTGATTTGGATCAGTATTATGAGACTTATGACCCTGAAGGTTATGATGTTGATGAAAGTTACGATCCGGAATGTGAAAATCTCTAAGTGTTTCATGTTTTATGCAAAAAATCAACCATGGAAATCAGCAATCTTTGAGGAAGTCATAGTTGACTTTTTTATTCAGATAAAACCTTACAATTAGTTGCGACGAGTAACACACATATAATTGTACTTAAATTGTGTTCATATTTTATGCTAGTTTAGACATTCAATAATATCTATGTTGTCACTGAATTTACATTTGAGTGAAATTATATATAACGTTTTTAATTGAACATGTATTACAATGAAAGTTTTGTATTATAATAATAATAAATATCATTTAACTCTGAATTAAGATTTTAGCACAATTTAGAAAGGATTGCTAATTTACTGTAAATTAGACGCGTTCTTGAACTTAATCAAAAATTATGCATGTATAATTGCAGTAATATTGTATTTAAAATTTTACTGTCAACGCTTATTATGAAGGTTATATAATACAGTTTATATTGATGATAAAATAGATACTTAATAATAATGTAGAATAAATTTTGGAAAATGTAAATAAAATGTCATTGCAGTTATAACTCCTTTAAAACATCACTAATGGAATGGTTTTTTTCTTAATTGGTTTATACATAGATGTTTGAAATAAAAAATAAAAATATCTCACGGCAAAAATTTGCATGATTGATTGCTAATAGTAATGATTACGCTTTTAATATTGATTTGGTCCAGTCTCAATTATAAAAAAAATATCAAATTAGCTCAACAATTATCAGGTTCACTAAAACTGGATTTATAGCGTAAATTGTACACTCTTATTTTTAGTAGATGAAGCCTTGGAACGTAGAATAAATCGTTAAAAAAATATTCAAGTCTTTATTACAGCGTCCAGAATATAGCAGTACTTAACGCTTTTTCTCAACCGTAGCAAGATTAGTTAAAAATAGCAACCGCATTTTGTTTCAGTATGTCACTGGGAAATTTCACCAGACCAGGCAGTGAGTCACATTTGTTGTCATTTGTATCGCGAGTATGAATAAATCCATGAATGAATGAATGAAATGAAATGCATAAGTCTGTCATAATAGTAATGTAAAATGTAAATATTGACATTGACATTAATGGTGCATAGAGTTTGCAGCCCTCTTTTCATTTTCCTTATCTTTGAACAAATAATGTGCTTGCTTCGCTGAGAGAAGTTCATTCATAAAAATATTTCTTCAAACATATCACCAACACGTCTTTACAACTGTAAAACCATAGCCACTTGGCTAACTATTAAGAAAGCTTCACTATCACACATAAAAGTGCTTAAATTAAAACTTCATAGCAGAATGTGAATACAATAGGCATAAGGTAAAAGATTCTGCTGATAAAAAATATACACGACATGCACATAAAATGTTGGAAGCTTGGTAATTTTTCTGCAACTCATGAGTAATTATTAGCAATTATTATGAACAAAGTAAAACATGAACTCTGTGGCTATTTGAGTGTTACTATAGAAATACACAAACCTGATAAGACAACACAACACATATGAGTTTTAAAATAGATTTCCATCCTTTTACATGCATGCAGATTACTGATTTTTTAACGCGTAGTTCAGCATTTAATACAATGTATGTAGGTTTCACAAATGATGAACATTATTAATGGTTACACATTTATAAAAAAGTTTGCTTTTCTGAACAAGTTGATTCACAGGGCATTCAAATGAGTAAATTACATTAATTTTAAATTCACCAAAATTCGTACAGTATGTCAATGTCCTGGCTTTATCAACCTTATAAATTATGGTTAACCAAATTGAGCTATTATTTCACTATTTCCGGTTTAATCCGATTCATAATTCTATTCCCCAGACAAATCATCAGATATGTGAATAACTCTTTACATGACCAGCACCTGGAAAATAACGGGACTGGCAAAGTTTAGTGTTAGTGGAGTTGTGGGGCAACTAGTATACATCCATCATTAAAGACTTGAAAGAAACTTTTTGTTTCTAGTTCCTAGTGTTTGTAATTTAAAAAGAAATCAAAAGCAAAAGTGCTCTGCAAAGGAATAAACACTCAAGTCCATAATCAATCAGTTTTCTGTTTACTGGCAAGCTAACATAAATGTCAGTTTAGTTATCCTGCTGACCACTTACAGACAGGCATAAAATATATCCCAAATGCTCAAGTTGGTCTACAGTAACAACCCAGGGAACGCTCGCACGCAGATCAATACAAATATTGTTTTTATTTTTGTACTTTTCTCTCTATCAATTATGTCTTGTGAGTGTATAATTCTAACGAAAAAGATCACAGCATGTTTGGATTATGTTATGATGGAATTTAATGCTTAGGTTATTTGCTGGTAGTTCATCTGCTTGTATTTTCTCGTCAACATCTTGCTTACGGATTGTTTATCGGAATTATGAAAATGTCCAAACAAATTTCATCTCATGCTAAAAAATTTCATAAAATAAGTTGGTGGTACTGAGCATTTTTTTAAGTGCCAGTGATAACTGGTACTTTCTGAGAATGATGGTGGGGGATAGGGTAAATGTCTGTCTGTCCGTCCGTCCGTCCGTGCGCACGATAACTCTCGCGAATTTTTTAATTCTTATTTCTGAAATAGATTACTGATGACCTAAGCTGGAAAGAGTTCGAAGATGGGCACTAACGGCCACCGGAAACCGTTAGAAACTGTTATAACGGTCAAATTTTTAGATGTAAACATATGGCATGTTGGGGTTCATTCGAACGCATTTTTAATGCTGTTTATGTTCCACATAAGGTTTTTCAAAATCTGTAAAGGCTTGACCGTTATGACGGTTTTTTACAGTTTTGACTCTCCTGACTAATCGTATGCTGATTTTTTGATTCTGATTTTTGCAATGGGACATTGATCATCTAAGCTAAGACGAGTTTGAAAATGGACATCAACGATTTATGGCAACCGTTAAAAACCATTATAACGATCAAATTTTGCTGAATGAACATAGGACATGTGTGTACTCATTTGAAAGTTATTGATAAATAGAACATTTTCAGATATTTAATTTTTATATAGGATATGTCCTCTGGCGGATAATGACAAATATTTTCAAAAATTCTCAAATATCGGAGTCTAATGTGTTTAAATATGATTATTAATTCCCGGCGAAGCCGGGGCGTCAAATTTTGATCAATTACTCACACTGGCACTTCTTTTATCAGTTTACCTGATTTAATTTGTGTGCATACACGGGGGATAGAAAATTGATGCTCTAAAATAATTGTTTCTGATACTGCATTTGCATGCACAATTATATAATCCTCCATCCTCTGTCAGTTATACTGTCTACTTAACGACTGGATGTTGTGCATTACTAAGATTTACCCCATACAGAAATTACAGTTTTCTCTTGAATTTAGTAGTTAGTAGTCCTTAAAAGTTACATTATTTTACACAGTAAATAGACTGAAAGACCATCAAGCTCAAAGAAAACTGCAGCTGCCATTCTACATTCTTTCATACTCAAGCAAATAATTTCTTGTGCAAACTTAAGTTAGGTGTATAGCATGATTTCAAGTGTATGGATTTTCGTAGATTATATATTTGAAAACGCAACATACACTAACAATGGTAAAAGAAGATCATAAGGTGACAAAATGAATTCATTTAAAATATAATATTCGGTTGCCTTATTTTTTCTGCTAAAACCTTCTCCTTAGGTTTTCATAAAACTCTTATAGTATTGAAAGTCTAGTGAAGTAGATTGTAAAGTCCAGGCAGTAGACCAATGCCTCCATTTAGAGAATGCTACTTTTGAATTCTGCTTAATACAAAATCAATTAACTTGAAATCGTGGGACGTGGGGTTGGCGTCACTTCATGCAATGATCTTAAGTGCATTTATAAAAAAGCAAAAATTTTGCGAATGAAGAATTGTGCAATATATTCTTACATTTGAAGTCATCTCGGAAAATGACAAACAATCATAATTATTAATGTATTACCGTTAAGGTTTCAGAATCATTACATTTTGGGTTTCTAGCCAAAGTTATGCCCTTTTAAAATTCTTAATTGTGTATCGTTTAGCATTGGGATACAAACTGTACAGGATATTTGCAATGATAAAAGCTTAAGGGATGACTCATACTGGCTTTCTGGTGAAACCAACAAACAAAATAAAAATATGATTTCCTTTAAAACTAAAAACCAATGAATAATTTGTTCACATGACTAGTAATAAATGTATGTGCAGTGGAAGACCTGCATCCATAACAGATTTTTCTTACCATCCAACATTCTTAGAAAATATTAATCTGGTACTGAGTATGCTGTAACCAGTTACTTTTAAACAAAGTTGGATTTTTGTAAATATGTGTTCGTTTTCGTGTATATTACTGAATGATAGTTAGTTGCTAAAGCAGAAAGCCTCATATCACATTCAATGCATTAGAACAAAATACGAAATGTAATTTAGTGATCCTAATTATTTTGCTTTGATGACTTTATAGACAAAAATATAACAAGCTTTACAAAATCGTAAAATGCTATGGCATTTACGAACATATCTACCCACTTTTTGTGAAATTTCGTGTGATACTGGTGTTGGAATAGTCTAAGCTTTAAACCATTCCATATTGCTGAAATTGTTTGACATGGCACGAGGAAAAATTGCTGCCCTTTTCCATGCAAAAATTAAAGTTATTCTAAAAAAATTTGATATGTTAAATTGCTAACTACACAAAATTATAGTCATCACAAAACAATCAAAAAGCGCAGAGAGCTCATAATATCAAAAGAACTATTTAGGAACGAAGTGAATGTTATTGCGGTATTGACGATTCTTTCATTCATGATGCTTCATTTAAATAATCTAGGACTAATTCTACTGCTTGCGCGCGCCTCCAGATCAATTTCAAATGCTGTTTGTAGCAGTTAGAGTGAGTCTTACAAAGAACGGATTTCAGATTTGGAATCAGCGTGTCGGAATTAGTTAGAATTGACTAACGAGAACCCCCAACTCAAATAACACTTGGGGATCATACCTTGTAAGTAACTAGAATCGGATTTATAGTTAAAATTTTACAAATCTTTATAAAATAAAACCTGATACAAAGATTTAACGTTGAAAAAACACACTCAAGCCATCATTAAAAATCGTTTTAATACTAGCAATTAGCATTCTTAACACTTGTTCTCGGCAGAAGTAAGATTGCTTAAAAATAACGGCAGCATTTCGTTTTAGTATGTTACTGGGACTTTCTACGAGACTAACAATGGGATGACCCGGATAAGCCAATGACCGATTTTAAAAATTCCTTTTCCATTGAATAGAGCATAGTCGAAA
>JAQIXX010001695.1:0-30945 GCA_034700605.1 Willowsia nigromaculata | reverse complement strand
CACCATTTTGTCAGCAGTTTTGCACATCTTATGTTGCTTACAAAACTGAGGTATGTGAGTAAGCGCGGGATACGGACAAGGACCTTTCAAAGCTAGTCTTCTACACTATTTGCTCTTCGAATAAACTTTTATACGTAGAATAATACATATATGTATAGCTAGTCATTTGAAAGACCATTTCCTCCAAAAACTCTAGTTATTAACCTCCATTACATTATCCCAAATTTCACTCCGATTCTACTTCCTTTAACACTCATCTTCCGTCACATAGAAAACTTTGCTGTGCAGAATATTTAGCAGTGGCTTCCTACCCACAGCCAGTAGTAGAGAATTAAGAGTAGAATAAAATAAACCCTTGAACAGAAAATTGGTCCATTCATATTGGAAGAAAACGGCTGAGCAAAATAGTCCTTGTCTGTCCCTATGTGTGTGAAGCTTTCATATTTTAGGACAGGCAAGGAGAGAGCTCAGTTTGCACAATATATAACGTAATACTCCAACTTACGATTATTATTATTCCTCTTCCAGCTTCCTCTAGAAAAAGTTCTAAACTTATTCTCTTTCATTTTACTGGATTATTATTACTTCTGACTATCATCTTGATGGTGATGTCTATGGCTGTTGTACCAATGGTCTTGGAAGTTTTTTGAGGTTGGCTTTTTGGCTCAAGGAGAAGAACCTTGAAGTAATATCCTTTCCATTTTCTACTGTGGTATATAACAATCAATAAAGGACTTTCTCTCTTCCTCTACGTGTGCTCTACGAAAGTTTGATTTATATCAGATTCAGGAATAGCGTGAACAAAGGATTTCGTAAAAAAATATGCACAGTAAAATTTCGTATAAAAATGTATAGTACATGCACATTGAACAGATGCTTAAAACGATGTCAGCTTGCTTGATGAAGTCTTCATGGTCATTGTCACTGTATCCAGATAAAAATTGGAAGGAAGTGCAAGGATGGACTTTATTTTATCATGAACTCTTATATACACAGTAAATTAGTGTCTGTCAGTTCTGCTACGTAAAAATATATTTTAAAACACAGCATTTTACTAACAGTAAGTCACATTTTGATAAGACGCGCATGAAAATCTAACTACATATATGATTATTTGCCGTGATAACAATACTGCATGCTACTACACTGTCGTAATTCATTGTGTGCAAGTATAGTAGCACAGTAGCAGTAGTGTGATATCATGATCGGGAACAATGGTTTTCACAACGACAATGATGGTCTGTACGTATGAATCAAAGCGATTCTCTTCATCTAACCAATCTTTCTTATTTCTTCGCGTCTTGAATCACGTGTGTATAGCTTCTCCAGTTCCGTCTCGGTTTTTTGTCATTTTTTGTGATAGCTCCAAGCAATTTTCAGTTCTCATAAGACCAAAAAAAGAATGCAGTTCTTTCTGCGCCAGGACTAAATTGCCTACATAGGAAAGGCGTAGTGGCGTACATAGTAACATGACTTTATTCTCATGGCGGTGGTTTTTTTTACATCTTCTATCAAATCGTCATCAAGATGTCCGTGTCATATGAGACCTAGCTCTGGGTATGTAGTCATTTCGATGAAAACAAGTGATATGGTTTTAAACATGATATTGCTACTGGCGGACTACACACTATCTTCTCTCAATTCCAGCCAATTTTAAAACCTATCTTGGTCTCTGCGAACGTGCAATACAGAAAAAGGAGAACCAGGTCCAAGAAAACCTCTCCAGACATTTTTAGAATGCGATACCGCAAGAGAGAACAAATGGTCATCACAGGAGTACTCAAGCTAGAAGCATGAGTAGTTTATAAAAAAGATATTGTGGACATCCATTTCCCCCGTATTCCTGTCGTTGATTCAACCATGCTATTTTGTTCAAAGTGCATCTTGTTAAAAATTGGATACGATTGCAAAGAACACGCACTTTTACACGCAGAAGCTACCTACGTTGAGAGTTGAGAATCACAATCACACTGATTATGGTAGTAATGATAACGTACAGTAATAATAACACTCATGCCGTGTACGATGTTGAATACAACTGTACAACCATTTCATTGAAGAACATCGTTTTCCTTCCTTTTCAACCTACAGTAGCAAGAAATTGCTCTTATATTTTTTATCATGGGAATCAGTTAACAATAATGTCATATCAATTTTTGATGGAGTTTTCTGTACTGCAACATGCACGATAGGGGACAAGCTACGCATGAAAATAGAACAAAAAATGTATCTTCTCTGTAGGCTAGCACAAGTCAACTGTTGTATCCAAGTGCAAAAAAAACTTGAAGACGATCACCATTATCATCATTATTTTCCTGATAATGACTACATGTGACGATGATGATGAAGACCGCAACTGTGAGCACCGTGCAGTAATAATAGGAATAAAAACTAAGAACTTTTATAAAGTTAACTTTCTTCCACTACTAAACCAACAATTTTGTACACGAAGATGATTCTGATGATGGCAAATAACGAAAGCAGTCTAGTAGGCTAAAATGAGAATTATCTATGGTAAATGAGGCAAATAGTGGTGTGTGTATGGGTATATAAAGATATTATTATAAAAAACAAGACACATTTTATAGTTCAGTAGCTTTTTTACTTTGTTTTCAAGTGTTCTTCTCAGCAGCGAGCGAGAGCAAGCATGTGCAAAGTTTAAGAATGGTAAAACTTTGTCTGCTAAAAAGGCCGATCCAATTTCATAAAGCTCCATAAACAAAATAACCTAAATTCTGACTGACAGCAGCAGCATCATCATCAGAAGCAGACGAGAACTAGACGAGCCGAATCAGGAACGAAAGGAAGGAAGCGAGGAACAGAATTTAAGAAATGGATAGGAGATAAGTTCTTGTCGCTTATGTTATGTATATGTATCAGTTGCCGTCCACGATTTCATTATTATAAAAAAAATAACTTCACTAGACAATTATGCATAATGCTTCATGCGTGCATTTATAAAGTACATGTAACAAGATCAAAAACTACTTAAATAGTAGCACACAATTCTAAAACTGACGCTGGCAATTGTAAATTAACTATATTTTTGATGCGGCGATAGTTACATCATGAGTTCCCGTGATGCTGCCCATTTTGAATGCACCATTTTTCCTTTTCCTTAATCCGTAATGAAATGTATGAAAATGGAGATGAGCCGATCCTACTTTTCCTTTCCTTCTTGCAGAGCGGAGAGCGCACCATCATCTCTTTTCGTATTCATTGGATTTTTCCTTGACATAACACGATTTTTTGTTGGTTTTATGGATTACAAATGAGATTGCGATAACTCAATAGTATATGCATTCATCACCCTATTATACCTGTACTCTTGTGAATTATGAAACAAAAATTCATTGTGAATTGTGAAATTGGATTAAAGCATTCAATGTATTTGGTAAGGGTTCAAATACACAAGACGCCTTTGCGCAAAAGAGTGGCTACTGCCCCGCTGGTCACTTCATCCTGATGCACTGCTGCTGTAGCTCGCTTGGCCATTTTTCGATTCCGAATCACAGCAAGAAAATTGAGATTTTTTTCACTGATGCTTTTGCTTGCGGTCTTGGTTTCGATAGAACAGAGTGTAGTAAAAAAATGGATTGACGGTTTGATCACGTTTGTTCACACACTCCCTGTTTCTTATTAGCGCCTTTGTGCACGGCAGCTGGTTTTTTGTAACGATGTAATATTCAATATTATAATGTTGCTCCATAATGCATAACATTAATATTATAATGCTGTTTTATGATGTAAAAGTGAAACGGATCAAGCATGACTATGTAATAAGAGGCAGCACCAGATCTGTACACTATCGCACGCTCTTCGATACATTTTCAGGCAGCGGTTGTTGTTACCAAAATTCGGCGGTATCCAAGACTTTAGTACAAAGAAAACTGCATGACGTTTTGCGAAGCATGAATGAATAACTTGCTTGTCCACAATTCACATATTGCCGTGTTTTCATTTTTGCAGAAAATAAAGCAGCTCTTCAATGGATGTGATCGGATGACACATTCCCGTTTTACTTTATTGCGAAACGTGCCCCAGCTAAGACTCGTCAGATAAGACGAGAGCAAATTGCCAATTGTATTGTTTCTTTGTTGTTCACTCCCACATTTTGTCTACCTTAAGAAATCGGAAGTTTTCCATGAAAGATGTTTTTCATTTCATTGAATATTACTTTCTTTCAGAAAATGAATAGATAACCTTCATAACTCCACACTTTCATCATGACTCACTTATTAAAGTTATTTTTTGCACCAAAGCATAAAATCCTTCGCCAATAGGAAGGGGAAGACGATATTAGATTTGGTTGTACATGATCTCATCTTCACATTATTATATTATTAGCTACGACCATGTACAAGCGCTGTAGTTGTTGTAATGCCTAATTGAATAATAAAAATCCGGCAAATACTGATGCAAACTGCACAGAAAAAAACATCTGTGCAGTTTGTCTGTTCATTTGCATTAAAAACAACGCTACGGATATGCACGCGTTCGTTAAATTTTGTTTCCTCACTGAAGGCTTCGGATCGGTTGTTGTCTAATGTTCAGCTTTATATGATCATGCATAAAATGGGTGTCTGTTTGCATACGAAATGCCAGCCTGCAGCCTAATCAGTGTCTACACACATGAGTCAGCGTAAACATTTTAGAATGATGATCATCATCGTCACCACCATTCAACTTTTACATGCCATCATATCAATTACAAATTTTCGGCTCTTACTCAGAAAACCGTGTCTGAAACTGATATTTCGGAAGGATATTCCGTAACCTACAAAACAGTTTTTAAAAGCTGCTGATGTCGGACAAGCAGACGAGCGTATTATTTTGTAGGCAACAACAAGCCATATACATACATGAAGCGCTTATTATTATCTTTTTACTAACTCCTTCCGAAAATAGAAAAAGCCGGTCTTTATCTTTATGTAGGGGCTGTTATAAACCTAGTGTATTCTCAAGTCCGCTTTTATTGCAACTGCACTGTTTTTGTACAAGAATCCTACTTAATGGACACGGGCGAGGAGGGGCAGATAATATCAATAAACAACACATGAAAAATATCAAGGCTCCATTGGAGGAATAATCTTTCGTTTTAAATTTGAAAATAAACTTGCAACTATTTGGATAAAAATCAAAAGAAACAAAACCTATTTGTACAGACATCTCGGGCCAAAATATTTTGATGACAATGATAATACAAATGAAGACTTTTATGCTCCCTTTATATGACCAATTTCAGAAGCCACTCTCTGCAGTTCATTCAGAATAGAAAATGTTTTGCAGATGGTGATGCCTCGCGCTATATTTGTGTGGACAACATCACCCATCAGTAGCAGCCACAATCATCATCAACATCAATAGGGCAGACTATCATCATATCGTCATTTCACAGAGAAATAAACAAGAAGTAGGAAAGTAGAGTGTAAAACGGTTGGACGTAGTCTGCTTTATTGCCAGCAGCAATATCAGAGATGAACTAAAAGTGTATGAAAGCTCTAGGCTCTAGCATTAACATCTATAGCCTATGAAACGATACTAATAATGATGGTGGTATGGTCCTATTACAGTTTTTATAGAAGTCGTGGGAGTGAAAGAGTATCCCCAATCCAGAGAGAAACAAGGACATTCTCTAAATGACGATGTGAATACATAAATACCTACTTCTACCATACGAAAATTGATGCTCGCATAAAATTTTGCATTACAACTTGCTACACATGAGCAATAACGTACACGCATATCACTGTAGTTAGTAACCGTAAAATATTAGGAAAAACGAGCAAAATGGATGATGATGCTACGATAGTAATAGTGATGGTTGTTGATAAACTAGGATGACAAGTTGAAGGAGACGTGCAAGCAAAAAATGTGCTTAAGCACCCGCTACTCAGTTTTGATGATAATAATAATGATGATACAATAGTAGTGGTGGTAGTAGTTTTACAATGTGTCTTGAGGACGTTACGTTTTAACGCGATAGGAAGAAGATGTCAACGACAAGTCAAACTTGCACACAGCGAAATGGACTATTCTAACGGACCCACCACCAACATCATAACAACGTCTCACTCCTGAATATCTTTCATAAAAAAGGCATCTCTTCGAATGCCTACAATGTGATAATGGTATAGTACATTTCTATGTTCTAAAGCACATGCTGTACTGTACTATAAAAAGTAAGTACTGATATACCTACGATGGCAATGATAATCATACATAAAATGCCCTCAAAAATGGTTAAGATGATTATATTTTCGTTTATAGAATGAGATGAGAATGGTGACTTGCAATGCAATACACATTTTCAAGCTGCTTAAGTTTCAAAATCCTTGTTACATACGAGTTTAAAATTTGCACGATTTTTCATTCATGACGAATTTGGTGTGGTATGATCATTACCGTATTAACATTAGCTTACAAGCCTATGAAGCAAACTGTAATTTTGAACGCTAAAGATAGATGTTCAAAGAAAACAGGGCAATAAGCGGTTTTTAAAGATCCTAAATGTAAATAAAATGTTTAATGTTTTCCTCATTTTTACCTTTTAGCGATCCAAAAAATGTTAATAATACGACTAAAAGATGATGATGAAAACAGGGAGCGCTGAAACGCCAACTCGTTATGCCCTTCATTTTGGAAAACTGAAGGGTTAACATTGGGATCCAAATGCACAAAATATTCCTTTTGTATTGTATTTATTGACAAATTTGAATTACAACACTATATAACTTCAAAACTTATTGAAGGTAATACAAAGTCGAGTCTAAACACGGTTCTTCCATTTTGAAAACGTCCACATATTATAACTATACCTTATGTCGGGTTTCACTTTTTCGTTATCGATCGAACTTGTTGAAATTTAAGTGGTTAGTGAAATTAGTGTTATTTATTTTTAAAAGGCTGCTTCAATTTCCATGCATTTGCCTTCAAACTTTCAGTTCCAGCTTGTAAAGCAGTCCAATAAGTCCATTGTCCATAATTGAAAGCTTCCGGCTGGAAAATAGTTATTGTAAAAGCGTCACTGTTTCCTTTCCAGCACAAACTACATGTTTGACACAGAAAAATTCCACTTTTATGTATATTTCAGCACAATATATATATAAATTATGAGCGCTTATTTCACAGTTATAGTAAAACAAAAGAAGAAAAGGGTAGAGATCAATTCTACAATAATATATATTAGTCGTCCATTTAAGTATTTCTCATTTGCTGCTGCTGAGATTGAGACTAAAGAAAGAAATGAAAATAGAGTTCAAAACTCTCTCATGTCGCCATTGCCCCAGTTTTCCGGTTGCTTGAGTTAACTTGCTTTTTACAACTCGTCTCCTTTAGCTTTTCTCGGTTTCGTTCTTTTCCTCTTCTCTCCTCAACTCTCTCTCGAAAAAAAATCGGCAATCAGTGCTGATGTACAAGAATAATAACAAGAAATTTATATGATACGATAACTAGTATAATATGTATCGCTTGTATAGATACTTTCTCAAACTCCTACTCTTCTGTTGTATTCTACAATCACGTCTGTATAATGTGACTCTGTGACTCCAACTGTGTGCTTTGCTTTTTTGCTTTGGTAAAATAATAATGTTACTCACTGGCAAAAAATACCTATCTCCTAAGCCAGCTCACGATTTTTCGGGTTATGTAAGCTACGGCTTTAGTGGAAAATCTCTCTGGCTGTGTGCAATGTTGTGAGTTGTAAACTGCCTAAGTATATAGATATTTCCATCCGCAAAAACTTTGGACCAGATACAATCATCGCATATATATTCCACGTACAACACTGGGAAAGATTGAACGAGAGACGGAGATATTCCTTTTCCACACTTGCCTGTTGGTTCAGTAGTCGGATCTCATGCTGCTGTTGAGATTTACTTTGGTTTTGGCTTACGTCCGTGTTGTACGAAATCCAAGCGAAAAGTATTATCGCAAAAATTGTTCGTTTTTCGTAGCAATAATATTAAGTCGTTTGTTCCTACTGAAGAATAACACGACACGACGACAAGAGTAGTTGAACGGTTGAATGTGTAGTCCAAAAAACAGCAGAAAACCGACGTCTACACTCCCGAATTTTTGTTCGCAGTAAATAAATATTAAGATAAAAGAGGAAGTATTATTGTTGGTCTAGCATATCATTGCAAGTGTATATAAGATTCCCGTACATGTTTAACTTTATAATCCATGGAATCGCAAAAACCAATACATTAACTAACATTGGTTTTTGTGTGTGCGTTCAATGTTATATTTTATATTCAGAGTCAGACGGATATACACTTTTTCCTCTTTTCTTTCTTTTATTCTTTTTTCTCAATTACAATTCTTACTCATTTCTTTTACATTTACATCACGCAAAAGTGAATTTTCTGAACCGCTGCCAATAACTTATATTCTTCACGAACGAAAAGATGAAGGCGAGTTCATACAATACAAGATGTAGAGTGTACTAAGGAGAAAATGTCGATGTACTTGTATATCTTGTTCTTGTGTAAGCCGCTACAGTGTGTTCTTCTAGCTTCTGGCTAAAAAAAAGTCCTTTCGTTCGATTTCTCGTCAATGCCAGATTTCACTTGACTCGCATACAACACTGCACATCTCAACACACAAGTTCATTTTATATAATACGAAACTGTAGTTGGATAAGCTTTAAGAGAAAAACATCGATCCTTTGTTCTTCGGTTGAGAGAATGGAATTGCTTCGTTTACTTCTTCTTGTTGATGATGTTTGGATACATGTATTTACATTTGTGCTTTCATTCGGGCTTTTTCTTCTCCTTCTTATTTTCTCTCTTGTTGTACACTTGACGTTTTTACTCTCGAGTGATGGCTAAAAACTGGAGCAAGAAAAAGAATGAGGGGGAGAATCAATGAAAAGAGTTCCTTTGCGAATATCACTACTACAACAAGTTATTTCCGATCTAAATGTGGTTCTTTTTCTTCTCGTCTTTTTACGCGTTTTTTGGCAAATGTCAAGTCAAGGAAAAACGGTACAATGTTGGATGCTGGTAGAAATGTATCAAACTACCTAGAGTAGAAGATCAAATGGAAGAAAGTAGGTGAGGAAAAGGAAGAAGAATAAGATGAAGCCTTTTCAGCCAAGAAAATAGAAATAGATGGCTGGTTTATTAACAGACTCCGTTTTTGTTCTGCTTTCTTGTGTGATGGGAATTGTATTCTTCTCTGGTTGCGAGGGTGGTCCTATAAAGTACGTCTCCCATGATGGCATTGTCTTATTATTCCTCGCGAAAAAATTCTTTTTTTCTTCTTCTGCAAAAGAACTAGGTTTGGTGTTAGATTGGTATACGGTACACTTTCTTTCAAGTCTTTAGGGACCTCGAAAATGTATGTAGACTATATATTACACCATGAATAATCTAGTAGCAGTGTGTTGTTTTCGTAATGGTGTAACCTAAACGGACAACCAAACGCCATCACTACTCACACATGTTCCAATTTATCCAGTTCATTTGGGTGACGGGTAGGAGTACCAGTCTTTCCATAATGTTTCCTCCAAAACCCCCCACACATATCCGAGATGGAGAAAATACTATTTTGTTTGCTTACGGCAACGTCATGGACGTGTCGGTCTTTGTTTCTGTTGTGTAATGGGAAATGGCTCAAAACACAAGAGAAGGAAGAGAAGAGATCGGATAAAAAACGAAGGTGACAAGCCAAGTCAACGTCCGAGAAATGGAATTGTCTTGCTGGCTTGTTATTTTTACTTTTGCTATTATATTTTTTTCGCTTCTTCTTGCGCTCTCCTTGTCGTCTCCAAAAGAAAAATTACACCTCCGGTGTAGCACACACGATAGTTTTTTTTAAATGTTAATTTTAAAAAGCATGCACGCTACTCACACACACAAACATTAAAAATAAGCTGTTATTTTAAGACTTTGTATATTGCACAACAAATAATAGCAACAATAACGGTAATTAGTTTAGTATGCAACGTTATACAGCACACTGTGGAGAAATGTGAGACACTCGCAGGAACACATTTAATCTCCTTTCTTTTCTCGTTGTAACAAACATTTCTGCTTGCACTTGTGTTCGTTCGAATAAACCCTTTTCAGACATAAAGAATGAAAAAATCGAGCTTGTGAGCTGCGAGGAGATGTTCTCTGTACGTCGCCCACACGTGTACTGACAAGGGGGAACTTCAGAACAAGCCTTTCTGCTACTGATGGGAGAAAAACTCAAGCTAGAGCTTAGAGCTTCGCTTCTCCCTTTCTGCTGCTTCTAGTTTTGTGAGAAAAAAATGCAAGCGACCAGTTTTAGTGAGTGTTTGGTAAAGGAACGGTTCGTGTAACAGATGAAGTACTAGTAGTGCAGCAGCATCGGTAGCAGTGACTTTGGCCGTGTGCGTACAACAACAGAACTAAGTAGTTCCTTTGCATTGGGCTATTATACCCATAAAAAGCTGCTCTCTTGTCGTTATACTTTGGCTCCTTTTGCTTGGGAGAGTTTCTCTTTCTCTCACAGTTTTCTGATGCTCTGTTGTTTTACTTCTCGCACGCAAGTCATCATGAAGAATGCAGTGCAATGGCAGTATTATTACTCCAAGAAAATCACACAGTACTTCCTCTCATACAATAATCCATACGACAACCAAACAGGAGACACTTCAGAAGCTCGAAGCATGAAGCTTCACTCATTTTATTATATAAATTTATGAACATTTTTTCTACCTTGCAAGCGAGAAAGGAAGAAAGAAAAGTAAAATTTTTCCTGTGGAGGCACCCAACTCCAAAAAGTTAACATGCATTACCCACTTTGCCGGACTTATAGAGACAAAAATAGCAGTAAAGCAAATATATATAAACTTGGCTGTGATATTTTACAAGGCTCGGACTTGAGCTCCTCTGCGTAAAGTAATATCAGCTTACTTTTTTCTTACGTTTTGATTATGAACCTTCCTTCTCCTTTGGCATGACATTATAATATTCCTGAAGAGAAATGCCAACTTCAGCAGAAGCAGCAAGGGTTGTTCATGTAACGAAGCTAGAAGCAAATTCTCTTTATTGGCAATCGCAATAGTAGACGGTGCAATATAAAGACAGCATTCCTTTGCGATGATATTGTATTTGAAGATGGTGATCATCATCATGATGACGAGTACTGCACGACGACGACGGGTGGGAAGATGACTGGAAGTAGTTGCAGACAGAATGTCGATAGATTCGTACCTCTTTGCTGATATACAACAAACTGCGGGTGAAAGAGGAACGTTTTGAAGAATATGATGACGATCATCATCATCATCAACAATTGTTCGACAACGATCACCATCAAGATGAGTATGATGATGACGGCTTGCTTTTTCTTTTGTTATTCAGCTTTCCCAAATCCAATTTTTGTTCCCTCCCTCTTCCTCTCTTCTTGTTCTTCACTGCATCCGAAAAAAAATCTCGATTACGCTACTTATCCTTCCCTATAGAGAAACGAAAAGTGTGTGTTTCTCCCTGAGAAAAGAATGAAAATCATCATAAAAAGAAAAGAATGGAAAAAATCATAAGGTCGGTTACAAGATGTGTAAAAGTAAATGGAATCGTGAGGTTGTGGAGAAAAGTCGAAAAAATAATAAGATGCCAGTAAGAAGAATGTAGAGTTGCAGTGGTAATGAAAATAGTTCTAGTTTCCGGATTTCTTCACTCTTGGTAATGCCATTTTTATCCTTCCCCTGCACATTCATTATTTGATAAGTATGAAGTAGTAATAAGAAACAACGCACACGTAAGGTAGTAAAAAAAAGTTCTCGAGTGCAATATTTACTTACGGATATTATTAAGGTGGTGCAATGCATTCACAAGTACTGGGAATGGAAGTGCACCACATTGTTCTTTGAACTGCTCATTCTTCTTCTCCAAATTATTATTGCAGAAATAATTGAGAATCAAGATGAGAGTATACTTGAAGAATGGAACTAAAAGTTCGACTAATAATGCCATCGTCAATATTATTTTTCTCTTCGTCTTCCGATGACTGGCGACATTATTGGTTCTCAAGTGAAAAAGGTATTGCGAGTGGAGTGCGTTTTTCTTACTACATTGCTTCGGAAAATTAAATCAATTTTTGGAATTGATGGAGTAACAGTCTTACGGATGAAGACGTTTATAGTCGGTGCGTTCTTAGCATACAAATTATTATTACTCCTCCTGATTTTCACCCTGGCCTGAAATTAAAAATTATGTTGTCAACAACTTCACCTTCATACCTTTTATTGCTTGATATTTATATTTTTATGTATAGTGAGTTCACATCTATAAAACCCTCATTCATATTCTTACGGTTTTATTTTGTTATAACATTCGTTAATTTTGAATGAATAGGAAAGGTGCCTTGGTTGGCATTGGGACGTTTTTACCCTAACACCTGAAAAACACGCGGAGAAAAAGATGTATAATATCGCAATCACTTACTACTACCCAGGTAGGCGCACACTGGTCGTGTGTCTACATGTGCCAGTGCTCCATTAACTTCACAGGCAAGCAATCCATTATACAGCACTGACATTTAATAATAAAGACATTAATAATTTGAATATAATTACTAGGTCGGGTCAAACCCGTACAAACGTGAGCACTTAATAATACATAAACATCAGTTCAGCTCCGCGCTCCGAAATAAGCGGCAACGAAAGAAATTTACGTATGATCATGGAATATTTATAGAAACTTTTCTCCTAAATAGAGCGTGTTGCTACATGTGCCGCTCTTGTGAAAATATAAATACACATTCACTTTCCTTTTGTCTAGGTACTTTGTACTACTTAAGTCATCCTCGCCATCTGAAGTGGCCATAGGTAAATACGGTACAAATATTTTGGCACATGTATTTTATTGCTGCAATGTAAAACTTTCACCTTATCCTACTGATCCCGTGCATTCCAGGAACGATTATATTATGGCTTATATAACTTTGCGACGACGAAGTAAGGCTTTCAAACAAGGTGCATATATTAGGGCACGGCACATAGTATTCAGCATTTTGGAAACGATGAAATTTGCTTGGTTCTTACTCTACGCATATCCATGAATGTAAGTGCGAGTGTAGGCTAAATTACACAATGAATTCAACTTGGTGGATGCAGTAGCAAGCAGTTTTTATGGTGTCATTAGAAGAAGTAGATGAAGAAGAACGTTGCGTGTTAACTCCTAATATAGAAACAATATAGAAAATGAATGTAAGCCATGTCATTTCAGGTCACCTCCCCGGTTGTTTCCTCTGCTGTAACTGCTCAAGAGCATGTGCTCGTTGCACCTATCATTTGCACTGTTTCTGCTGATTAGGTAATTTAGATTGAATAAAAAGATGCCAGAGAGTTGAGTCAAGTGGTGTATTTATGTTTTCTGTGTTTTTAGTATACCTGTACATGGAAAAAAGAAGTTTGAGAGAAACTGAAAGGAAGAATGACAGTGATCACGCGAGCACGTAATAATAATTTTACGTTCAGTCAGGCAGGAGGACAGTTCTTGCAATATTTACGGGATTGGGCCTTTGAGATTACATACCCAAAAAATAAAACGTTCAACATTGTACCAAAATCAGAGCAAATAGCAAGAAAAAACTTTTATGTATTTTGTTGAGCTACTATTTTTAAAGTGTGGTTGATGCGATCATTACGATTTGTAGTGTAGGGGTCATAAAACTTGCTTTTGAGTTTGGTATTTTGGATGGTGTTTTGTGCTGAGTGAACCTACTAGATAGACCATTTCATTATACGAATGCATGCATGGTGGTGAAAGTGGTAGTGTGTGTGTGGTGGGCTGTCTCAAAAACGTGTACTTAAACCTAGTGCTCCCTAATGAACGATCTTATCCATCATGCTTAGCAAGTGTTACATGAAATCAAGCGTTACTACTTGTGCCGATGATGCAAAGATAACAACTGACTTAATTCGTCATCCTGATGACGATGATTACTATTATGGTGGTGGAACACAAGGGAATAATGGTTGTATGAAAACGAATTGAGTGAAATGAATAATAAGACCAGAACATTTTAAGCATACTCAATCTTCATATACTCGTGAGTCGTAATTGTTGTTTTTGAATGAATGGGTGCATTAGATGCAAATAAAAATATGCAGAAATGAATTATGAAGCATTACAACAGCTCGACGAACGATACCCTTGCATGTAATAGTGTTATGCACGCAAATTTATGTTCTAGATTTTGCTTTCCTGCTAAATAGTGTTGTGCATGCTGGCTCCCAAACAGCACGCTAACAATCGTCAAAAAATTAAGCTCATTTTAAATGTTTACATGACTAACATGGGTGATAAAACCGTGTTAATCTCATTTTACATTTATGATTACAAATACAACTGCATGTTCTAAGAAGGTAGACCTGATTTCATTTTAAATGTGTCCTTGAGCTTATATTTCCCTTAAATGTCAAAGTAAACGCCTAGGTCGACGGTCAATCGATCAAAAATTGCATAAAAGTTTTGATGCCCTTCTGTAAAAACTGGTCAAATGTCAAAGGATAATGCACTTATTATGAAAAGAAATCCTTGAAATGATCATTCATGCATAAACGACTTCCCATTTACAACCCATTTTCTCCCTTTTATAATACTACTCGTAACATTGCATTTGTCGAAAACTCTCGGTATTTTGCTTTGATTAAACTTTATTTGTCAAAAAAAGGAATTCACATTGCATTGTTTGTTTACTATCTACTCTCTGTCCACTCCCACTTTTCCCATTAGCTTTTGCAAACAATATCACAAGCGATGAAACTCATCGAACGGGCAATGCAGAAGCTAAGAAATATGAAAGAATGCAGTTGAGAAAGAAGAAACCAACACGACTTTTTTGAAAGTCATAATCACAAGTTTCGGATTCTGGCAACAATATCATAAAAAATAACAATAAGTTAGTATAATTATTGCTTAGCTTGTGAGTGTCCCTACGATGAAAAGAATTGCATATTTTACACACTTTTAGAATCCTCCTACACAATATAAATTTCACAACAAGTCTTAGAGAAGAGCAAGTTCATTTTTTCCTACTGATTTCTTCTCCCCTGCATTTATGAACATCATGGGAACGAAGCAAATCTAATTTTTAAATACCCATCAAGAAAACTGGTTGGTTGTATCATCATCATCATCCATACAAGGTACAAAAGCATCGAAAAGCGCCGAGTACATCATGTTGATGAATAAATGTAGCTTGAGAGACTATGTCCATGTAATTTTGTTCTTTTTTTTTTCTTTGAAAAAAGTGACATTAAATTTTTTTATAGTACAAAATGTATATAAAAATACATTGAAGCATTCACAGCTTTGCAAAAAATAGGTATTCTGTTTGGTATCTAAATTAATATAACTCAATCACAATAAATAGTGACGGAGACATCACAATGTATTATGTTATCTAGATATTTTCTTTTTTCAAGAATAAGCTGTTCATTAACTCTGAGTGCATTCTCTAAACACACTGATTTTCTTACTTTGCTACTACTGTTGTTTGAAGATAGTCACGAGGGAATGAGATCATATTTTTTCCCGAGCCAACTTTGTACGTTTTTAAATTTCAAACTGATGTGGCATTATAACAATTTATTTAATGTCTTCGCGTCTGTCGTGGATTTAGATTTATAAAGCAAATGAACGTCATCTTTTCAACTGTTTGTTGAGGCAATGCAGTTGTGTGAAACTGTTCATGTTAGTTGCACTTTAGTAAACGCTCTGTAGGAAACTGTAATTTCTAAATAAGTCTACTGACAAGGCTTACAGATTAATAGAGATTTCAAAGATTTTGATAAAATCCAAAAGCATCGTGTAAATATCAAATAAGCTTGGGTAGATAATATCCTGTAATAATTTGATAATAAACATCAAAAATAACCAAATGATCAAGGAGGGCATGTTATTCTTAAATCACTAACGGTTCAATAATGCAAAATACGACAATATATTCAAAAAATGACAATATCAGAATCAATATATTCCGAGAGTTTGTGCTATTTAGGTAATTACTTAATAGTACCAAGGCGGATACATTACTGCTAGAATGTTTGTATGTAAGAAGATGTAATTATGAGAAGAAGAAAAGGGCATACAAATGCCCTAATAATTTTCTGACATGCAACAAAAAATTCTTTTGAAACAAAAACGAATTACGTAGATAAGTGCACGGAAGTACTCAAAAATGGCTATTAAAATACAGCAATTAGAATTTCTTTTAATGCATGTAATAATGTTTCACTTTTCATAAAAGTTGCTTCTTACGTATGTTCTTTGTGTAAATTGGGTATGTATTCAGTCAGACATAAATAGCAAAAATGGTACTTGAGTACACATATCGGCTCAATTTTACAACTCCTTTGTGCAAGGTGATAGGTGAAGGGCATTTACTAATTTTCAATTATTCACGGCGTGATTGCTTCACTTTTATACCAATTAAGCCCTGAGTTTTTAAAACGCGTAGGGCAAAAGTCATTAAAAACTGTGAAAATTTTCATGGGAAGCAGGATCGTCTACAAAAAAAACTACAGATAAAAATGGATGGAAAATCTACACCTACAACCTACGTGCACATTTTTTATGTATACAATCCTCCACAGTCCGCAGGCTTTTTTCTTCGTTTGGTCCCACAGTAATTCCTCTCTCAAGGTGTGTGTTCAAAACCAGAAGTCAAGCAAAAGGGTTTCATATATGTATTATGTTCGTACACATAGTGTGCATAAGAATGTTAAGGTGCATCATCCTACCAGCCATACTGGAGATTAACGTATACCTAATTCTTTTATAAGAAATTATATGATAGCAATATGATCTCTTTACAGATACATATTATGAGTCAACTCGAGGTTTAAGTAGAGTAACTGCTGGAAAGCGTTGAATACTTATACCTTCAGAAATGCACTGCACTGTGAACTTGAAAGCGGTTTTACCTGTCCCATTATTACCCATAGCCGTAGCCGTAATAAAAAATCTTCTGTGAAAGGTATAACGTGGGAACTTGAGAAGAAGAGTCAGTCTGTTCTGGTCGAATGACGTTTGTTTCCTGTGGGAAGCAGGTGCCTTGAAGGTCGACCGAGAAATGGTCTCAGTCATTAAGGCACATTTTAGATATATATTTTACCACATGATTTTATTTCTGTATTTTCAACGTAGAAAATGTACTCTCAAGATGGATTGCATACCGTCAGAACCTATATGTGCGAGGTTTTATTAAAAGAATGAGTTTTAATTCATATGATAAAAATGACATCTCAAGAAACGTTCCTATACACAAAAGATGATTTTAACGGATGGATACAGAATTTTTGTTTTTACCCATCCGTTGCACTTTGTTAAACAAATGTTTTCATCTGTGATGTCTGCTCTACACCTACATAGGTATTAAAATTTATTATTGGGTTATCACGCTCACTTTACAAATAACCTTTATTGGTCTGACTCTGAAAAGCAGAATGATTTGACACATTTTAAACGCATGTTGGTTAATCCACCGTTTACGAGCCAGCGGCTAACGAATTGCATCACTTCTAAAGCTGTCCCAAAAAGAACTATTTTCAGGTAGATTTTCTTATGTTCTTTTGTCTCTGCTTACCACAACAGCCATTGCACGGTTCGGTAATTGCCTGGAATCTTGGCCAACACGTAGGATGATGCTACAAGTTCATCTATTTAGAAAAAAGTCGAGAAATAGACTCCCACAACAAAACATCAGGCTTGGATTGTATGATGATGATAACGATAACCTTATGCAATGCAACACACTGGTTACATGTTCAATGTTAGCAAGGGAACTTTTTTACACCATCTCCTCCTGTCAGGTGGTCAACGGATACTTCTAAAAGTCCTTTTCTTGTATCATCAACTGCGTACATTCGGCTTGAGAAGTTAGCATACTCTGGAGTAACTACGGGTTAGTTGCTGTCTATTCAATTGCATGTTGTGTGTTAACAATGAGGGGGATTTTACAATTTTTTAGTGTTACTGAACCACAAAAGTAAGTCCAAGTGGACGTTATGTCATAGTATGTATGAGAGGAACTCTCATGCACTCTCACTGTCATGCAGTACGCAGTAAGATATTTTGCCTTTGTTGCTTTCATCCTTCATGTCTTCAAGTAAAATGAGTAATTCGAGTTGCATGTGTGTATTTAACTCGCATGATATTTTAACTTTTTCCTATGTTCGTATAAAAGCTCAACCCTTTCAACCAACTTTTATTGCCGTAAGGGGTTTTTATTGGTAGGGCGTTTAATACACCGGAAGTTAGACGTCAGTTGTAGTAGCATATGTAAACTGGAGAGTTAACCTTACGTTACATTGCATTTCATGCATGCACACCTATAGCATTACTTGCCAACTTATCATTATGGATGTATTGCAGTACGTGCATTTTGACTTTTCTTTCGCTCTACGTTGTGTTGTTGGTTGTAAATTATATAAATGCCAGGCAATGGATCAATAAATTTCGTTCGTTGAAAATCTTTAAGTTGGATATCACAATATCATGAAATTTTATTTTCAAGCCGCATGCACAGAACGCAAATATTTTGCAGTGTCTTAAATGAAACGTAGTTTTGATACTTACAGTAAAGCTTCGCTGAAAAGATGGAACCAAAAGACCCTCTGCAACGGTTGCAATAATGACTTTGTCAACACCTGGTGGATTCTTAATCTATGCAAAATTTTTACTCGCATATATTATTTATTAGAGTACCACCTGCACATCAGATCTTACCATACAACTTTTATTGTGTTGTAAATTGTAACGAAAACGAACGGCGATACTCGAAATGTCATCGCTTCATTTTTACATGCAGAAAGGCATTAAACAAAGAGAAAATAGCTAATTTTACTATCGAAGACATTACTTATCCTCGTTTAGGCCTGGAAGGACTAGGAGTATCAATTTTTCCATGATTAGGGGTGTGATATTTATATGTCATATAGTTCCTGAATGATTTTGGCCGGCCAATTGGATCATAATCCGGAGAAGCTTCGAGAGACTTTCTTAAACAATGCACAATATCTTTGTGCACCTCTCTCATATCATATCCATGAAACACGGCATTGTAAATCTTTCTCCAATCAGCGGGATCCGCCCTAAGAGAAAATGTCCACCGTATTTGTTTCCAGTTGCAAATGCAATTTTGTATTGACAACATAACATGCATTTTCGTCATAAGTATACTATGTAAAGCTTACCAAATATTCTCCAGTGGATCCAGAAAGTTTTGATGGAAAAGCACTACCAAGTCGCTCCAGTCATTGTTAATGTAGCCAATTGCAACATCACACGTTGGTAGCACGAAATTAATTATCAACCAGATTTGCTCAATAACGGGATCAAATATCTCTCCATTGACAATTTCAAACCAACCACTTTCTTCTTCGGTAAAACCTCTCGTATCAATTATCCTACCGAATTCGTCATCTGAATTACACTCTTTATATACAACAAACTCCTACAATGAAATGCATGAGTAAGATCACAAGTGTTCTAAAGTATTTCTTTATAATGTGCATATTATTGTACTTCTTCATTAGCCACTTACTTCTTCTTCCAATTTTTCGCTACAATACGTGAAAACGTCCTGAGCAATTTTCCATTGTTCTTGTGTTGTCGCCGTGCCATTGTAGCCGTCGGTGTTCCAAACATGCTTCAAATGCATGGCAAACAAATGGCCTAGTAAGTACATATAAGTGTCTTCCACACTTTGGCACGACTCTTTGAAAATTTCAAGCACATTCCAGAGGATAGTTAGTTTGACCAAATTCTCTGGTTTTATGTTTTCAGGTTGCTCGGAAATATCTTCCCCCAATCGTTTCTCCCACATGTCCATCAAAATGGTGAATTTTGCCTTTAGGAAATCATCCCCTCCTCCGCTGCAAACTTCATTCAGCTTGTCAATTGTCAAATCTAATTTTTTATGCCATTAAAGAAATGATGAGAACATTATGCACAAAAATAGTTTTCAACAGTGAAATTAGGTATGCAAATTAAGTACGCATAGGTAACCTTGATCAGAGTATATTTCATGAACCCCAGACATGTAACAATTTTGAACGACCAATTTTTTCTCATCTGTGGTCGCATCCTCATCTTCTGGCTCTGTGCAATTCTCCTTTACATTAATTGTACCCTCCATACCGAATGATGACTTGAGATTAGGAATTAAACAGTATCCGTCATCAAAGACGGTTAGACCAGGTCGCAAGCAAATTTTTTGACCACTACCCTCAATCACGAAAGATGCTCCTCCAGTAAAAATTAATGAGCCACCGTCTCCACTGCCTTCTCCTTCTATTATTAAATTTTGTGGTGAAGCAAACTGGGGTTTTTCAAAGAGAAGAACACCTTGTTCCAGAAGCTCATCCATTTTCCCAAGAGGTTGAATTGACTCTATCTATTTAAATATCATAAACAAATCGGTGGGGTTGGGTTGGTTGTTGGTTGACACGACACACGGTTCATATTATTTTGGTTTATAGCTTTTGTATCACATACATCATCGCTTCGAACACAGTGTTCTCCTACAACTAAATAGTAAGTCTGAGAATTCCCCATCTCGTAATTGGGATCCGGATAAAATAACCATCTATATTGTTAAGTAAATTTGATAAGTGTTCTTCTCAATTTTCAATAAATAACCATTGACAAGAGGCTACATGTTCTACTTACGCTCCTGGTCCCATCGTACAAATCATGCTGGTAAACGTAAAATTCTTCATATCTGCTAGCGCAGTAATATTTTTCCATTCATCAGCTACTGTGCGAGAATACTGTATAAATCGCGAGTCCAACGCAAAATGCTCGTATAAACGAGCATCGTAATTAAATCTTCTTACTATCGCACACTCTAATTCTTTAAAAGCTAATGCTAAACTGATAAAAACGATGATTTTTTCATTAAAAGACATCTTTGAATATGAATTTGCACAACTTAACGAAATGAGATGCCGACACTAACAGCTCTCCGTGCCCATAATCTAAAAATGACGTGTGTTTGATGAATTGCCTATATACGTCCTTATCCAGTTGTCCAATCAGAGTTGTACACCTAATTCTACTCAAAGTAAGGATACTTAAATGTTCTAAAAATAAGACATTGTTACAGAGAAATGGTCTACCAAGCCTGGTTGAAATAGTTTTCAAAAACATTGAAAGAAACAATATTATCCAATACAGCATCTACCTACTCCGGTATTGTACAATGATTCGAAGAAACGACAAAATAATGCTGTATTGTTCATTTTGATTTTCATTCGCTTAAAGCGATGTGTTAGGGTATACTGCGATACATAATAAACTTCATGTCATGGAACAATTATTTCAGTAAGGAATGGGTTTTATTGGTTTAAGTTTTAAATGAAGATTTACATGAAATTGAATTGATATATACCTAAACAGCAACAGTAAGCTTGGACATTTTATTAAACATTTTCGACTGACATAATATATCGAAGTAAAAAAGCACTCTATGCTTACAACTCTCTAAAGTCTCGTCAGCTCTATCTAGTGACTTTAACCGAAACGACCTCTCCTTCGTATTCCTCGCTTCACTGTAACGATTTCGGTCTATATCACCGGATGAGGCTGCCATTGTGTTTGAGCCGGATCCCACTGCGTCATATTATTTTCTAAAAGTATACGCTTTCTCAGGTCTTTCTTTACATGCATACCTGGCATACCCTTCCTCCTCCTTCTCCTTCTAACCCTTCGTTTCATAGGTACGCCATCCGTTTGTCCAGGAACTCCGTTTTGTGATCCTGTCGTTTGCTGGGTAACACCATATGTAGAGAGTGAATTGCCAGATGAAGACTCAGCAGCAGTTGTAATTATTGAAGTTCGTGGTGCAACTTTGGCTTTAAAATTATTTTGTTCGTCTCCCGAAGCATATAGATCATGTTGTCTCTTTGGTCTTGTGTCTGGGTTAGTTATGTTGGTTGCGTTATTTGGTGGTACAACCCCTCCAACTATATCTTTATCAGCAGAGCTATTTCCATTGTAGAATCCAGGTGGGCGAGCTAGTGGATCATAGAATGGTGTAAGTTTTATTACTGCCTGAACGCAACTTATCATTGCCTTTCTTTCCGCTTCCATGTCATAACCATGGAACATGGCGGGATAAAACGTAGACCATTTGCCTGGTCGTTTCCTAAAACAAATCATGTCCATGCATCATAGTAATCAAAGATACTTACATTTGCATTTAATCTTTAACTTTACCATTGCTCCTGTAGAGGGTATAAAAAGTCTCGTTTGAAAAGCAAAGGGAAAATACTCCAATCATTGTTTTTAAATCCCATGTGGTAGTTACAATAGGTAGAAACGTAGTTTAATAGCAACCACACGTTCTCAATCACGAAATCATAGGACTCTCCATTCAGAAAGTCTTCTATGGTTGCAATCTCTTTCTCATCTTTCATCGCCGAAATGTCTTCGGGATAGCATCCAGTCACAACTTCAGAATTCTGGGAACATGATATTAATATCAAAGTGAGCATTCTTGTAAATATTGTTAAACTAGTGTTTAAAAACATCTAGGTACAAATTACATACAACATTCGCACAATCCATGATAAATGATAGTGCTCTCAGCCATTTCGCATGACTTTGTTCGATTCTTGTTCCATCAGGAGTCACCGTTACATTCCATAACAGACCATACTTGATATGCATCAAGTAAATCTGCTTCACTATTTCTAGAAAGGAAGGTCTAACACCAGAGCATGTTTTTTCCATGATGACAATCATTTCAGTTAATGTGGCTACCCGTTCGGCTGCATTTGGCACGGTACCTGGAATATCGTCTTTGGTCGGTGGGTGTATTCGCTTTTTCCAGAGGTTAATTACAGTTAGGAATTTATCTTTTGCTTGATCTTCAGGATCATAATCCTCAGAACAAATTTTTTTCATTGAAGTAACTGTGAAATCTAAATTTAAAATTATGAAGGTATGACTGAATATTCATGATGCTGAAACTGCTTAGCACAAAAACGTATTTTACACTAAAGTTATGTGTTACCAAAATCATAAGTAAGCTCATGGAATCCTTTGGAAAAACAGTTTTGAAGCTGGTACTGCTCATCTGATAAGCAACCTTTAGAAATTTCAACTTGATCACTAGTAGCTGAAAACGCATTTTGCAAGTCTTCCAGCAAACAAAGGTCTCCATAACCGGAATCGATAAGACAGGTCTTCTGCCCACCAATGTCTACCGTCCAGTTACCGGAGCCTACAAATATTGCTGACTTTATGACTTGACTTGTATTATTTCTTGAGGAGACTCCCTTTGACGCAAAGTATTTTTCGGAAAATGCCACAACCGCACTGGTATCTTCAATGTTTACGTAGACAGCCCCAAGTGGTTGAAGTGAATTAACCTAAGATTCATTTTAAAGCATTTTAATTATTAAATGGTAATGCTAGCTGATGTAAGGCTAATTTAGACCATTACGTTATCCGCTGGAACACAGTGCTCGCCATACACTAGCTTTATCATACGCATGGTTCCGTATTGGTAATTACTGTCCTGGTACAATAACCACCTGTCAATTAATAGTGATTTCAATTTAACACCTACGGGACATATCTTTTTTTTTATATTTAGTGTTCAATAGAATTTGGTACATACGCCCCTGGACCTCTGGTGCAAAACATTGCTTTATCTCGCAGATTGTGAGTTTCCACAAGCAAATCTAGGTCGTCCCATCCCTCTCCACTGGTTGTTGTATAACGAATATTATCAGAGTCCGCTGCGTAATCTTCGTAAAGTATTCCATCATGAAAGTTTCTTCTCACTATCAACAGTTCTACTTCTACCAATAAGTGCAATACAAATATAGCACTGACTAAGAAAATGCTCATTTTTAAATCTAGCTATCTGTCTATCTGTAAAGATATTCTAATTAGATGTCATGCTGAAAATTTTAAAAATAAAACTCACCATTGCCTTCATAAAATACTTTACATTAGCTTTAATAAAAATGCAGACGCATCGGTTAATGTTAATAACACGTAATATTATTAAACTTGTTTAAAAATACTTTAAACAAATTCTCAGAATTATTAGGTGCAGCTCAAGTATTGTTCACTGGGCTTGTTGGCAATCTCATTGTTCAAGGGAAGGAGTAATGCATGTTATGTGATGAAGTGTTGTATGTGTTATATCATGTAATTTTTATGCAGTTGAATTTCGTTTTTTTGTATGAGGTGTTTACTTGTGTTATATAATAGCGTGGATGAATGTTAGTTATAACATTGCATATAATTTTATTTCATCAATTAGAGTTTTGACTCAGCTATACTGAGCATGAGACATTTACATTACTATCGCCCATGAGACAAACGACGTGCCTTATGTAGTCCACCATGTTCACTTTCTTCCTCAAGTATTGCCTTTTGTCTGCTGATCAGTTGAAGAGCGGTAAGATGCTCCTTTGGACTTCCTACAAATTAAAGGCCAAGATGACAAAGATAAAATGGAATTAACGAGATTGAAAAATAATGTACTGACGTTTCCTTCTGGATTTCTTGACAGTTGTCTTTGAAGGTGCCGTTGTTGTTTCCGATGGTGCACTCGTGCCATCAAGTTCAATTTCGACTGGCTTTTTCTTTTTGCTCAGATTTACGAATTCTTCTACGTTTGCGGAGGGTCTATCAACTGGATCAGCAGTTGGTGTCCTCAGAATCATATCTTGTACGCATGAAATTATCTGTCGCTTTTCTTTTGGAATAGAAAAGCCGTTAAACATGTAATCGTATAAAACTTGCCAAGTACCCGGATGTACCCTGAAAATAGATGGCAATCGGACATATAAACAAAGATGCATCATAATCCAGATCATACATGAGTATATGAAAGTTTTGGTTACCCACCATTGTTGTAACAGTGGTAGCAGAAAATTTCGTCGAAATAAAGTTGTAAATTCAGCCCATTTATTATCTCTGAATCTGTCACTGGCTGAGCAGTATGGAGAAACGTAATTTAGAATGAGCCATACTTGCTCAATAATGTGGTCGAGAGTGTCACCAGACAAAAATAAATCGAGTGCTGATTCTTCAAAGTCTGCTTCATCATGATCGTCATATCGCGGTTTTTCAATACATCGAATTTCTTCTGGTATTGTAGTCTATATAAAATAATAATTTCAAAAATGACAGCTAAACAAAGTTATGTAATAATAATAAGACTTTACCACAGGATCCCCTAGTCTTTGTTGGTAGCATTTCTCCATATATTCGGTAGCAGATTTCCAGCTTAGAGTAGTTTCATTTTTATCCGTGAGAATTTGAGGAACTTCCTCCCACACCGTTTTCAAATGCCGCATAAATAAATACCGAAGCAAATTAAAATAGATTTCTGGAACGTTGGGGCATCCTGCTTTGAAAATTGCGAAGAAGTAGGTCAACACTTTCATTCTCCACGGCATGTTTTCATCCTGTCTACTCTTATCAATATCTGCAGGATTCATTTCTTCTTGTCTTTCAGGATCCATTCTATATTTCCAAGCATCCAAAATTTTTACGAACCCAATTTTATGTGCATCATCCGCATTATCTTTACAAATTGCGATTATTCCTGGAAGTGGAAGATCTAATGCATATAGAAATTCAGTATGTTAATAATTATGATGGGAACTTTAAAATATGGGGACATAAATTGTGTAAATTTTCTAAAATGTACAGTTGTCGATGATTTTAAAAGCTCCAAACGACCCAAAACACGTTTGCAGTACCACAACTTCCTTGTCCACACCACTATCTTCGGGACAACCGACAGTTATTGTAGCTGACTGCATATTCAATTGAGTGGGTAAATCGGGAAAGATGCAGACTCCTGTGGCAATTATCTCTTTTGGTCGGACAATGCAAACCTTTCTACCATCACCTTCAACAGTCCATTCACCAGAAAGATCTGACGGGCAAATGAAGGACTTGACCTCGGATGCAGAGTTAGTTTCATTGGTTAACCAAAATGCACCCAACGTGAAATACGTTTCCTTAAATGTAATTAGTCCTATCGGTTCTTTGTTGATTGGACCAATTGCTTGTACAGAATTTATCTACATGATTTAACTTTTAGATGTTAAAAATTGGATACAAAGTACGAAAGTACATTAAAAGGTAATTTGTTATGTATTCAATCACGTTATCTGCAGGGACACATGTATCTCCGATTATCAAAAGAACGTAATTGCTTTCATTGATCTCACTCTTGAAGTTAGCCTTTGGATATGCCAACCAACTGGAGAAATCAAAAGTTTGCCTTTCATTGTAGAAAACTGTTGTTTGATTGAACTAATCTACACTCTACTCTTTTCTTTAAAAAATGAATACTACTAAAAAAATATTTTTAGCTACTTACGCTCCCATGCCAAGTCCACATAACAAAGCTTTCTCCTGTAGACCACCAACTTGTGCTAAGTGAGTCAAGTTTTTCCAATCCTCGATTTCTGAATTGGAATATAAAACACTACGGTGTGCTGTCGAGTAACCACCATAAAATATCAGATTCGTGCGATACCTCGTGATTGAGGATGAGTAACTTTTGAGAGGTAATGATAGCAGTAATAACCCTAACATAGGAAGGCTATAAGCGTAAATCATAATTGGTACTCAAAGATGGGAGCAAGGACAACAATCGTTCATCATCAAAATGCTAAGGATTACTTGTCTAACTTAACCTATTTTTAAGTTTAATTAATTAGAATTATGACGGGTATTATCCGAAAATATACGTTGGGTAAATATGCTAGATGATTGTGTAAAAGTTCTTTTCTTCACATTACTCTTCAAGCGAGAGTGACACTTCAAATCCAATTCCAGGAACTATAAAACATTTTTGCATGACAATAAAATACACAGCGCATGCATGAATTTTGCTGTAGCTAAAGGTTTGGCTAAAATGTATCAAATATTCTTTCAATGACAATTTTGCAGAGCGTAATGGCATAATGTTATGTCGTGTGATATTCCAATTACTAGGTGCACTGCTCCTAGTAAATAAAAATAATTTCCTTTTGATGTGAATTCCCATGTCTTATGATTTATGTGTCTCAGAGTAGTGACCTTTTCCTTTTGCCCAAATAGAGTATAACAGATAGAGAATTTTCGTCCGGTTTTTATACAAACATTTTTATTTGGTGTTTTTTAATTGTTCAAAGTATTAATTAACATGGAATGCATGATACCTTATCTTGCTCTCATACACTTTACATAATAGTTTAACTATGTATAACAATTATTTATTTTATTACTCGCTTCTTAAAACATACTTTATTTAATCATTACATTTAATTATTTTTTCTTCCTTCATGTTCTGTGCATGCATGTCTGCGTCGTAACAAGAACAACAAAAAACTGTTGCAAATATACTTAAATTACTCTCATAGTATTTATTTATTCATTCATTTAAAGTATTCAAGTCAATTTGTTTTATCATCGAAAACAAGGAACAAAAAAATTTACTCCATATTACCTTGTTCCTCATCATATTATTCTTTAATTATGTAGATGAATTTCGGGTTTCTCCCTAACGTACACGCTTACAAGATGTAAGTGCATGATGATAAGAATATACAAATATAAAACAAACTTTTGCTTTTACCGGGTAGAATTTACACAGGACTAAAGTTACAATCAATGATAACAATAATTGCTAGTTTTTGGGAGGTAAATGGGAGGTAAATCTTTCAAGTAAATAGTGTGACCATGTATTTAAGTAGAAATAAATAAAATTAGATGCATAATAATATGCGATACCCATAAAATACTGACTGAGGTAGAACAAGGAGTGCACTACGATTACGATAAAGCATTTATATCTATTTTTATTGAAAATGGAAATAAATTCAAACTTTATTGTAAGATAATACATTTCGATGATTGGTGTATGATTTGGTGGTAGAAGAATAATAATAAACACAATAGGATATCTTTGGTGTTTGAATTCCTGAGAAGCTTATGTTATACTGATAAAAATTAAAATGCGCCACTAAAAATAAACTTATGCAATGGAATTTGATGATAATTTCCAATTAATACAACTAACGATGAATAATAAATAGTTAAGTATCTCTGCAAAAACTAACGTGCTTTGTGGCAAGGAGTATTTAATCAGTCTCCAGCAAACTTATTAGCATTTCAATTAAGAAAATAGAAATTAAATTGAACGAAAACAATTAACTCAATGCATATAGGCTTATGTATTAAGAGGAAACTTAAATCTACGAGTTTTAACATACATGAATGGCAGTATTTTGTTTTATACAAATAAAATAAATATTCATAAATAAATAAACGCTTGCATAATAAAATTGACAATTCTGTAAAACAGTAAAATAATAGTTAACATTGAAATCGTCAACAAACTCGCGACTGAGATGAACTTTGAACACAGAAGCTGAACAATGACAAACTAGTTAGCATAATAAAAATATGTGCATATACGTAACAATCAAAATTATTCTCATTCTTTGTTGACTTGAGTTTACAAAATTGAACAAAACAGAGTTGTTGGTTACGTTAAAAATTCATAATATATGGAAACTGTTTCTGGCAGTTAAGGTTGGAAGTAAACGCAAATAAATAAATAACTTACTTTAGAACTTAGGACTTAGGTGTATGTTTAAAAACAAATAGTTGAACTAATTCAGATAGAACAGGTCATCTAAAACTCATAATTTCGTTTCGGTAGCTTTAAAGTCTCAAAACTACATGCACACAATTTTGACAGCATAGATTATAACGAATTGTATATTGTTTTGTTTGCAGTTGTACGGGTTGACTGACAGATATTACCTGAAGAAGTAACTTTTCTACAAACTGTTTACATATAAAATGAGTTGTACAAAATTGCATTAACCAAATCAATTATTATTCTTGCCTTGTTTTTATAATCTGATCACTTTAAAATTAGCATAAACTCCATGCAATAGACAATATTATTTCTCTTACAGTTTTAACTTTTGCTTAAACGCACAACGACAAATATAGAAGTAGAATAGCTAAGTTTTCAAAATTGAAGGAAATTGTTCTTTCTGAAATTTAGTTGTTTGTATAGTTTGAAATTGTATGCACTAATGTAAAATTGACGCATTCTCCTCAATTGATTGTTTTACTTGTAGATGTATTGTAGTGGAATTTAAAATAGTATATATTTCTGTATAATAATTACCTACATTATTTTATTATTTGCTTTTTTATAATTTCCTTTTGACTGGTTGAGTCTCGTAAGTTCATTCATATAGTTAGAAAAACAGTAATTCAGTATTTAAAACTTTTATCAACCTTTCTTTAAAAAAGTGTACAGTAGGCAAATGTTTTGTTGTCCTTTAGAATAGCCGTAACGAATATGAATAAACCAGTGGTACACCGTATTTAAAACATCTCTTATTATTATTATTATTCATTCTGCCATGGCTTATGGCTTGCTATGAAAAAGCAATCAATGAACTATATGAACTGACACAAAATAGTTTACGTTATTTTACATCATGCATACGAATGTTCAAAATTTAAAACAATTTTAAAGCATACTTGGGATTGTTAATTTTAAGATTTAAAGGCTGGACATTCGCACATTGCCATAATATTCTAATATAAACACTCTCTTTCATAACGATTTTCATAAATATTTGTAGTACTCAGATACATGACTATTTGTAATGAAAACTACATGAAAAAGTACTCTTACAGTAGTTCAGTTGCTTGATTTAATTTAAGTTAATGTTTTGAATAAAATTACGTGGATTTACACTTCTTATTTTAGCATTTTGTATATGATCTCTCATTGAAGATCATCAAAGGATTTCAACTGTTCAAATTTGTAAACCACCGCCTTCTTACAAGGTGTTAATTTCTCTGTCTAACGTGGCATTGTTGCATATATGAGCTTTCCTACCTGACTATTCTGGGGAGATTTAGGTAATTCATAATTCTTTAGAGCTTTAATCAATGTACTAACTTTTCTCAGCAGTAAAAATTTTGAAAACCTGCAGTATTAATCGTATTGTACAATACGTAGTCGTAATTATTGTAACAATTTAGTCAATACGGTGTAAAGAGTCGTTCCTACTATAAAATGCAGTTATTGTAATTATTTTTCTCTGTATTATAAATGCTGTATGTGTAATGTGTATATTACAAACTCATTTGGCTTACATTATTATAGAATATAGAGACCACTCACAGAACCTACGAATGTAATTTTCGCAAAATTAAATCACTTATTAGAGCATGCCGTTTTGTAGTCTGACTCAGTATAATATCATTGCAATGGCCCGTGGATTCTTATATTATTTTTTACAGCCAGTATACAACATTTAAACAAAAATGAACAAAGCTTTTGACAAAATTTACAGATTAGCTTTAAAACAATCCATTGTACATTAATATTGTGATCAACTCACTATTCACGATTGTAAAATACTTTTTACGTGATACTCGTATGGCTACACTTGACATCATCATATTATAATATATTTCACTAATTGTAAATACATTGTCACAGGATGAGAAAACACCCTAAGCAAGTTTCAAATACACTCACGTTATCAATGAATAATAAGTTATCAAGTAAGTACAACTATGTACGTAGATATATATTATGTTTATGGTATTGTGAAAATTTTTGGTACAAATAATCATCTGCATTCTCATATAGTATTGACAATCAGTTTGTTTGCTAAGCTTACAGTTAACATGTAGGTTATTAGTTTATTTGTAATTGTTTTTCAGAGTCTCAGTAGAACATTTAATAAATCTTGTAAGTTATTGCTAGCATGCACTTTCCATTCTCTTTTTCTGCTTGCGCCGATATTCGAAAAACTCTTCTTTCATGGCAGCCACTCGTGCCTCCATATTCTCATATTTCTCACGAGTTCTTTTGAACCTCGTCATTGAAGTAGATGGGGTTGCTGTGGAAGAAGGTGGGGGCTGAGAGTGATACATTTCTGGAGAAGTGTCT